>LTAE01000387.1:62843-86874 GCA_001647135.1 Pontederia paniculata | reverse complement strand
CATGGGTTGGGATTTGTGCATGTGTGAGGTCGACGGACTAGAGTAGTCATGTATACTTGCTTATTAGCATTTACTTATGAGTAGGAAATTTGTATAGTTCCTAACTTTCTATTTGTCTCATATTATTCATCCGTTTTGGCCATACGGATGTGAGATGTTGATTATATCCCACATGTGGATTTTTGAGGGTCGGTGTTCCTCATATTCGTATTTTGATGTTGAGCCATCGTGCTCCTGTGATCACAGTCTATACATTTTATGGGCAGTTGTCCTTTTTATGTTGATATTCAGTTTATTAAACTGTTGTATACATGGGCATTTTTGCCACTTATCCATTTTACGCGGAGGTGCTGCCGAAATTTTTGGCAAATCCTTGACTTGGCTTATATTTATTTCCATTCTTCCGCAATGTTCAAATATTTGAACTTGATATAGTAATTTGTCTATATTAACCCCTCGTGACGGCTAACGGTATTATGTCGGGGTGGATCGTCACAGGAGAGGCGGCGCAAGCCGGAGGCGGAACCGTGGGCTCTTGCGGAGTCCCACTCGAGCTCTTCCATCTTGCGGAAGTAGACCCAAGAGGAGTTGGGTCAAGGTAATGGTTACGTTGGAGAGCCTTGCGTCGCTCGCTACGGTACCATTTGCGAAGTTTCTCGACTTTATGGCGGCATTGGATGGAGTCTTCTTAGTCGAAGAAGCAGCTGCCCCTGTGACCTCGGCAGTGGTGCGCGAAGTCGTCGGTGATGTCCTGCCAGTCGAAGGCACGGAGGTTGTGGCGATGGAGGGCATACCACTTCTTGCGGTAGGCATCGATGAGGGTGAGCGTCTCCTCGTGGACCCAACACGGGACAACAAGGTGATGGGAAGAGATGGATGGTGGCGGAAGCGGCATCTCCCCCGCAGCCAGCAGCAGGAAGGAGACAGAGGGCAGAGCGGAGGGAGGGGAAGAAGGGGATCTTGAATGAGGGGAGATAGAGAGGGACGACGGGGGAGGGGGACATCGGCAACACTATGGGTGAGGCGGTGACCGCAGCTGCCACCGTTGCCACGGCAGAAGCGGAGACAACATGAGAGGGGGAGGAAGGGGGTTCGATGGCGCCAACGCCAACTGCAGCTACCGACGAGTTGGTGCCCATTGGAATGAGAGAAAAGGGATTTGTGGATGGTGGTGGTGGCGCCAGCGGAGGAGGAGGAGGAGGTGGTGGTGGTGTTAGTGATTGGGTGGTACCTCCATAATAATAATAATATAATATTTATTAATATTTTGTAAAACCTAGGGTTTCTACAATTTCTAAAATTCCATAAAAGGGGAAATCAACGACAAGTTATGTGAGTCGACGACAATAAATAATATATAGTATAAATGTTGGAAGGCAGAAGGGTAGGATGGTCATTTGATAAATAAAAAAAATGTTCAAACGGATGACATATGATGGCGGGAGTGGAATGTCGGAAGTTTTTAAGTACAAGGGGGTTCGACGGGATTTTAAAAATCTAAGATTATATGCGAAAATTGACGATAGTTGAGGGGGTGTAAGAGGAAATATCCCTCTAAATAGAGTACATTATGTATCCTATCATATGAACGGTTGGATTTGAGATTTGTGATTAATAAAAGTAAATAGAAAATATAAATATTAAAGATTTATTACCAGTTCTAATATTGTTATTATAGTTAAATCTAAATCTTTCATCTCATTAGTAATGACTTAGATGGAAACTACCTTGATTTAGTTTGGATCATGATATGAAACTTTACATTTGATTGTCTCATGGTGGGTTGACGGGGCATGTGCAAGTGTCTAGTCACATAAAAGAAACTTGCAATGTACTTCTAACAGAATGATTAAATATTTAGTGGAGTTGGAATATTATCCCTCGTGGTCTTACATAATGGTGAGCCTTATTTCCTAAGTGGGTTTTTTTAGCGACTACTAAAATAATACACTAATTTAGCATTAGCCATTCCATGAATATTTAATACCATATCCACATATCATCACAAGCATCAATAAGCAAATAAAGAAGTTAGAATATTAGTTAGAAGCCCAACCAAATAAGTATTTATCATATCTACATTCCATTTGCGATATAAAATGAAATCACTCAATTGACATGCTATCAAAAGCGACTTGTAGGATCCGTAAGTGAGGATTATGTGGTTGGTCTTTGCTATAACACAAATCATGCTTTAAAGAGGGAACATTAATGTGTTGCTAATAGTTTCTATTTGCATTTATTTCATGACACACTCATATGATGCTTTATGTTAACTAATAATATATCTTTTGGTATATACTGGGTAAAAAGTAATGAAAGGGAGCTCATTAACATAAGATTTCAAATGTACAAAGTTTATTATATATCTTGAATATGATAGCTTGTTATGAATAAATACAAAGCCCTTGAAATTCTTCTAAAGTGACTTAATGATGCCATTAAGATAAAAGTGAATCAATAGAGTACTTAGGTAAAATAATAAGGATTGACTTTACAATCATATAGTTTTCATCCTAGGTAAAAACTTACATTAATTTTCTAGCTAGATAGTTTAGTCATCACTTTGTTCATTAACTAGTCTTGCTCCTTACTTGTTACAAATTTATATGATAATGGGGCAACAACATTTATAAATTCAAGAGGTACTTCCTTATATATATTATGAGTCTTCAATCAAGTATGCAATCCTTATATTTGTTTTGGGGGTAGGGTAAGTGGTTTGGAAGGGTTGGAGGTGAGTGTGTGTGTTGTGGGGGTGAGGGGGAGGGGGGAAGGGTGTAAGTGGCTTGGAAGGGAGGGGAGTTGTTCATTGGGGCAAAAATAGAATCATACTTGTTTAGTAACCATGTCATCAATTGCAATTAGAAATGGTAGTTACATCACATATACATGAAAATAGCATAAAAGCATGATCAATGACATTTATAATATGCATAAAAGAAAGAAATTCATCGCGAGCCATAAGAGCTCATTTAAATTGAGTGATATGCATGATTATAATTGGAGAATTGTTTGATGTGCATTTATCACAAAAAAGGGTCATGGGATTTCTAAGCGTGGATTATGTAGTTGATGTCTGTTGTCGTTGCGCAAATCATGATCTAAAAAGAAACATTCTTCATGAGATGATTAATATATTACTATTTGTACTTTTACATGTTTTAGTATGATATGCTCATACTATCTTTAATGTTCATTAATAATAGTTGATATTACCAATTTTTGTTACTACTAGATGAAAGTTTATTGAAGGGATCTCGTTAGCATTTAATCCTTGTAGATAATAAGATGGGTGTATTAACTAGAGTATAAACATTTTTGTTTAAATAGTAGTGAACTTTGTAGTATAAATGGATTATAATAAAAAAGGAAGTTTATTATTGTAAACATTGATAACTTGTTAGAAGGACATGTTCAAAATAGGTAAGAGACCGTAGCAGTCTAAAATTTCTCGAATGCATGTCGAATATCGATTAGTTCGTGTACCAAATCAGTTGGTTTGTATTTATTATTATTACTATTAGAGAGAAGAAATCACAACGAGTTACAGTTTAAACTAAGTAGCTAGCCTAAGGACAATACAACAACTAGCATTTAGAAGGGATCGATTCTCCTATATGTTTAGAGATGGGTCACCTATATGAAAAAAGTTTCTAAGAGTGCACATGCTCAGTGCAATAAAGTGGCCTGTTAGTTGTGATGGGAAATCTGCCGAGTTGGAGTCAAATAGTTTTGCTACACCAAAATTATTCATTAAAATGATGTCAAGCTATTGGTGATGTCCCACATTTGTCAAATCAACAATGCAAATTAATTTCAGGCACTGTATCATTCTTTCTCAGTGTAGCTCAAGCATTAGCGATTATACTGGTTCTCATTATGACATAAAGAGTTTTCTTCATTTGAAATATTACTTCTTATCGCTTTGGCTTTACTTCTTACAAGTTTTTTTTTCTGGCATGGAATACTGCATGCTACAATTAAGTTGCAATTTGCCATCAGATGTTGGCTGCAGAAGAGCAGTCACTTTTCAAATGGAAAAGAATGGTACCAATATATCAAACCAACGGACACGACAACCGAAATTCTCAGCGGTAACATCATCTCGCTTTCTGCATAACTACTTCAGAGTTGCAAATATGTTGTTTATCTCAAGATGATAAGTTAACAAGATGCAAACCAAACTATTCAGAAATTCCAAATGATGAGATAAAAAAAACATATTCGATGCCATAAAATGTAGAATAAATCAGCCTTTTAGAGAACAAAAAGTTCTTAGTTATATATATACATTAAATGAAAAAAGAACGTGACTTCAAATCACCGAAAAAGTTGCATACTTGAACAAAAATAGTTTTCGACAGAACTTTGTGATGTAGCAAAAGAGGCTGTATCTTTACTCTCAGAACTTTTCTAGACATGAAGAGAAACTGCAAAACTTTATCTCATATTAAGCAGATCCAAGCTAAGATCCAGTCATCATTAACACAAGAAATTTGCTTGGCAAATTACAGGAAGGCAAATTTACCTCATCACATAAAGAACAGTTCCAGCTAAGATGTGCATTCATGATCTCCATGGGCATTCTTGAACTGTCAACAATACGTACACACTGATTCATCATCAGCACGTAGTTCACAGTTCAAGAAAGCCTGTGGAGAACATGGCCACCATCTCCTAATTAATTCACAGTGTGAGGTCTCTTCATGGAAGTGCAAAGATCCATCACAGCTCGTCGCAGCAGACTGCAGCAAAAAAAAAAATGGAGAAGAGAGGGAGGATGACGAATGAATAATTCATGTGCTCCAGACGTCAAGTTTATATAGAGGAGTAAAAGGAGGGTAAAATGTGAAATGAAAAAAATTAACCGGCTTCAGGCGGTTTCCGTATCGACCTCTAATTCCTTCCGCACGAGTGCGCAGCCAGTTGTGTTCGTCCGATCTCGACCGTTCGTTGTATTAACGGACGGTTGAGGATATTGTTGTCTATCTGGCGAGACGCGCTAATCCCCAGCCCAATAATTCATTTCTTATTTCCTTGTTTGTTTATCTTAATTTTCTTACCTATTTAAGTTTTTCCCAATATTTTCCTTTTTTTGCGTTGGAATTTATTTCATTTTAGAGCGAATTTTTGGAATTTATTTCTTCTTTTTTTCAAATGCATCACGCGTGAATTATCATAATTTATTTGGCTTTTTTGATATCGTATATATATTTGGTTATAAAAAATTTGCAAAATAAGTATACTACGCGTTTATTACTGTAATTTAATGTGCTAAAACAAAGTAAGTACATATCATATGCAAGTTTTTCCCAACATTTTCCTTTTTTGTTTTGGAATTTATTTCATGTTAGAGCGAATTGTTTGAAATTTATTTCTTCTTTTTTTCAAGTGCATCACGCGTGAATTATCATAATTTATTTGGCTGTTTTGATATATATATATATAGCGATCTTCTTTTTACTCTTATGTATGTATGTATGGTTATAAATTTTTTTGGAAAATAAGTATGCTACGCGTTTATTACTGTAATTTAATGTGCTAAAACAAAGTAAGTACATATCATATGCAAGTCTTTCCCAATATTTTCCTTTTTTGTGTTGGAATTCTTTTCATTTTAGAGCGAATTGTTTGGAATCTATTTCTTCTTTTTTTTTCAAGTGCAACGCGTGAATTATCATAATTTATTTGGCTGTTTTGATCTATAGAGAATATCATATATATATTTGGTTATAAAAAGAATTGGAAAATAATATACTACACGTTTATTACTGTAATTTAATGTACTAAAACAAATTAAATACATATCATATGCAAGTACAAAGGATAACTTCAAAAATATTAACATTATGATCTCCATTAATTAGAACGATCCTGTTTGGCAAACAAAATTAAAAAAAAAGGATTTTATAGCTGTCAGGCAAAATTGATGGCATGAATCTATTATCACCATTTGATGACAGAATTAGGAATTTTGCGTCGTAATGACATTTAATTTATTCTATCTCAACAACAGCGTACAATGACGTGTTTCAAGAATGGGATGTGCAATGCGGGTTCCAAGGGATTTATTAATAATTAAGGTTTCTATAGTGAGCGATTATTTAAGGTTACATGTTTATCAAAAGTTTTAAACGTCTCAAGGAAGAAAAATCGAATTTGTTTACTTGCAACTTGCAAATTAAGCTTTCTGTCCACTCATGTACATAGGTGGCCATTTATATCAATTCTTTTGGGTGTCAGCAAACCTCATGCAAATTAAATATGCAACATCAAAAGATACAAAAATAATCCATAGATCCCTGTTAAAAGCTTAGAGTAAGTCGAGTTCATTTTTTTACATTTCAACTATTTGGCATCGTTTAGGTCGCACCCACACAACCAAACAAATGGAGATGCATATAAATATATTATTTTTTCTAACACGACATCAACTATTATTTGTTTAAGTAAATTTTAGGCTATAATTTTATTAACTCCAGTCCTTAAATTTATTTTGAATCTGTTATATTCAATCTAAAACCCTTTTAATTTTACTTTAAAAGATTAAAAAATATTATTTTGTCCTTACTTCTTTAACATAATAAATAATAAAAAATAAAAATTAAAGTAACTGGCCATGTTGTTATTTTTTTATTTTCATTATATCTAAAAGGAAAGAGTAAAAAATATATTGTATACTTATTAAAAAAAGATAACAGAAATGTGGATAAAATTTGATAAGAAGATTGATAATTTGAAATAAGTTCACGGACTAAAATTTATAAATTTATTTTAGAGTTAAATGCGAAAAAAATTATAGTTGAGAATGTATTAAAAAAATAATTCTAAATATTTTTCTTAAAAGAAACAATCAACTAATTCACGGAGCACCAAACTTAATCACTAATCGACGTTTAGGAAGCCAACCTAAAACATATTCTTGATTGATACGAATTTATTCGTGGCGCCTTCCAATATGTAAGTACACTTTTATTCGATAATCTAGTTCGAAACGGAAATATTAAGAGGTTATTTGGTTGAGAAATAAAGAATAAATTATTTTTAGAATAAAAATATAATCAAACATCCATCAGAGTAAGATTGTCTCAGTTTTTCTAAAAATCATCTAAAATAAAGTAAAATAATTATTTTTCATTTATTTCACATTTCTTATTCTTGTCAAAATGTGGAATATATTATATTCCACACTTTTTTCTCTTTTTAATCATATTCCATTTTTATTTTTGTACACATTCTATTATATTGTTTGTATTATTTATTATAATGATCAATCATAAACTATTTATAATAGAAACATTATTAGTATAATATTTTATTTTATAACATTATTAATTAATAACCAAATAATAGAGGATTACTACATTATCATAATTAGTAAATAATTAAAATTTTAAAATAAATGAAATAAATTCTTATTTATTATTAAGATATATTATTAATACTATTTATTTTTATTAATATATTTTAAATAAATTTAAATATTTTTTTATTCATGTCAATTCAAATGCTAGATGAAATAAGAATAATATGAATATACAAAAAATTACGTATATTCATCTTATATTTATTTTTCAACCAAACGCCCCTAAAGTAAATGATTATTAACAATAAAACTTTCACAATTTGATATTATTGTTTATTCTTATCAAGATTAATTCAACTAATTAACTCACTAAAACTTTATTTTGTACGCTAAGCCTGTCCAGTAATTTCCTCCTCGGATATGATTTTAGAGTTCCACTTGCAACTATAGAAAATCACCATTTTTTGTCATATGTTATTATCAGATAGTGCAATCAATTTGCATCCCACTATATGGTTACTTTGCATTAATGCAACACTCTCTAGATTAGACATATATCAATATAGTATTGAGATAGGCAGTAAAGGTTGTCTTCACAAAAGTTGAAATTTAAACTAATTATTAGCCTAAGGACAATTATAACAAGTAGCACTTAGTAGGCATACTCCTTTTATGTTTTAGTGATGGGTCACCTATGAAGAAAAGTTTCAGGAGTGCACATGACATTTGCAATAAAGTGGTCCATTACTTGTGAAGGGGAATCGGCCGGGTTGATCGAATGCCTTAAATTATTCACTAAAAGGATGGATGTCACAGGCATCACAGCTACAGCCATGTCCCACATTTGTCAAATCGAGCACAATGCGATTATTTCACTATTCGGCACTGTTATCATTCAACTTTAGTAGCACAAGCATTAGCCAATTACTGGTTGCGGTTGTGTTATTATGGCATCAATATGTCCCTTGTTTTATGTGTAGTGGAAAATTGTACATACTTCACCCAAAAAAGAATTGATTGTATACATTTGAGACTAATCATAAGGAATATGTGTTGATATTAGTACTTTGCATTCATGGTGCACCAAAATCATAACTTGGAGTTGTATGTAGTTTTTTTTCTTTCTAAATGTGATGTTTTCCACTATTTTTTCCCGTACAACTACAACAAAATATAATTCATCGACTTTTCTCCGTTCCACAAAAAATTTCAAAGCCATCTATAAAATAAAGGAAATATATCGTTATTTTGATTTTTTTTTTTGGAAGTTGATGTCCAAAATGCTATTAGTTATATATAGCTATATATATGTATAAAAAGATGAAAAAATACATTAGCATTGTGGAGAAAAATATGGATCGGTGCACGGAAAAAAAGAAAACTCTTGAAAAAGAGGGACATCGTAATATAAGGGCCGTAACAAAGAATTTTATTATACAGTCCATCCTCAATCATAGAAACTAATACAAGTTGCATCTACATAGCCATCATAAGCTTCAAAAAGGGCAATAACTTTGCGCATGCAAAAGCATAATTGTGCAAGATATCTAAATCATCATGCAGCCATCACCTTCTGCTTCGTAAATAGTGAAAGCCATCCAGTTGCATGATCGATAGAAAGTATTAGCAACAACCTACTGAAAATTTCTAATGATGACAAATACCATTGGAGCCAAGTTCTGGCAAGTTAATCTCTACTAATACGATTAATAATATTATATAAGAGTATTATTTTCTTCTCTAGAAGCAATGTTGAGGCAACATTATTATGGATCGCATCAGCTGAATGTTGAACAGTAGTAAAGGGAGTCATATCACCAAGTGGTGGATAGCTTGTAAAACTGCAAAAGAGATGTCTTGTCGAGGTGAAACAAAAAAAAATTAAATTATATTTATTCAATTAATTAAAGAGCAGACGAGCTTACGATCTTGTTAGGGTGCGAGCGAGCTTACACTTACACCACAATGAGGTATTCCAAATATTCAACTGTACACAGTTTCAGAGTTTCTCCTTGCAGAGTATACCTTGACATCAAATAGACAAAGCAATCTCATGACATTGAGGTATGACGACAAACCTACCTTGATGGCATATCCATACAAGAATGCTTTGTGTTGTTATCTTCTCAACTGAGATTCAGCTGCAAATACCCTTAGTTTGTAGTGAGGGGCTCTACTTCAACTAAATTGTTCTTTTATGTACCCAACGTTTTCATTATGCATCACTTATACAGTTGACACAAAAACACAGTACAGGAACATTATACATATAATTGAAGAAAATAGGCGAAGTATGCATCATATACAATTAAAATCTCTCCATTATTGTTGATCCTTGAGTAGATGAAGCATTAGAGAGCTTCTGCATGACACTAAAGAATTAATTAACAAATAATTAAAAAATAACAGGAAAGAGATTGTTTAATGAGGGAAAGAAATCATTGTTTTCTTCTTGATCAAATAGATAGAATATTTGATAACTGCAGCTTGCCTGTTTTGAGAGTAATTAATGGATGTGGGGAAAACTGTCATCTTTTTCTTCCTGATCGAATGATAGATCTATCATTCACATAGATAGATATGAAAAGTGAATAAATAAAAAAGACCACAAATGAAAAATCCCATAATTAAGATAACAGATAGTAATGCAAAACCTGTTCAAAGACTGCCAGGTTGCAGCTTAATTTTACCTGGTATGAGAGCAATTTAAGGATGGATGATGCCAGTACTGCCATGAAACTGGATTACAGAAACTCGGAAGAACAGAAGATCTGTCATGTTCTCCCACGTCTTTCTTGAACTTTGCGCCGAAGCATCAACTTCCTTTCTCTCTCTCTCTCTTCCCGAAAGAGGAATCAGAACACCGGTGCACAGTTCAAGAAAGCCGTGGAAGAACATAGAACCATAATCTTTGAACCAAAGAACACAGATAAACTTTGAAATTTGAACCAGAGAACAAAACTAAATTACTAAGGAAATATGAGAAAACATTTAGGTACTGGAAACACTTCATGGGAGCATAAAAAGAAATAGCAACAGCAAGGAAGGTTTCAGGCGGAGACAAAACAGCTGAAGAAAAGGTGAGAAGGGAAAGAGAAGAAGGTATTATTACGCCGCCTCTAAAATATTTTATTTTTGTTAGAATTCCAATTTTATCAATTTTTATTTATCTAAAATTCACACACATTCTTTTGACATTTTGAAAAAAAAAAAGAAAAAAAATAAATAAATACAAAATAAATTTTAGAGAGAGAGAGAAACAAAAAACAAAAAATTGCGTCTTAAAAACGGCGGGTATGTACGGGTAGACCGTGCGGTATATTTTTTGTCAACCGCGCGGCTCGTCTGGCGAGGCCCCGGTTGCTGACCATCCCACACGTGCGCCATCGCGGCAATCGACCGACGCGTGTCCTTTTCCCGAGTCGTGCGCGGAAAAAAAGGAGGGGGATTTTGCTGTTTTTGTGGGCACACCAGCGCAGCCGTCCGAGACCGCCATCTCGGCCCTCGATGTCAACTGGACGGCCAAGATGTTCTCTCTCTCTCTCTCCTCTCTCTCTCTCTCTCTCTCTCTCTCTCTCTCCCACTTCCACACCCCGGTTAGAGCGCCGGGTTCTCAGCCGGCTATTCCTCAGCGCTCCGTTTAGTTGGGACCCACGTGAAAATTTAATAAATTAACTATCAATCGGAAAATATATTAATTTGAAACTATTAAACTCTTGGAGATGACAATTGAATTCTAATAAAAAGTATTCAAGTCCTGCATATTAGGGTTTGGTTGGAGTTAAAAAAGAGTAAAGAAATAGAAGAAAAATGTTGCTAATAATTTAACATTATTTAGACATATTATCAAAATTGTTGAATTACCAACCGATTTGTTTTACTGATTATAATTTTGCTGAAGAAATGTATTATTCATAACATTTGAAATCTAAAAAAAATCAAAAGTAATCCGAAAATTAATGAATAAAGGTACAACTTAATGTGCTGCTCTTTCTCCATGATTTTACATTTTTAATTAACTTCTAGATAGAGAAAAAAAGAGAAGAGAATTCACCGTTCAGAAGCGTCGTAGCATGTGATGCATAATACCTGCAAATCCATCTGCCAAATGAAAAGGAAAAAAAATTCAAACATCACAGAATAATTCCCATATCAAACAACTAGTAAATGCAGTGAGCATACAGCAAATTAACGCCTATCACAAACCTCATAGAACATATCCCAATCTCATACACTCTCACCACCAGCAATGGACACACAGAACTCACAAACCAAAACCTGCAATTCAAAGTTCAGATGTGTTCATGGTCTCCATGGGCATTCTTGAACTGTCAACACTCATGATCCTGATTCATCATCATCAATCACAACGAGAGTCCACAGTTCAAGAAAGCCTGTGGAGAACATTACCACCATCTTCTTCTTCTTCTTCAGTAGATCTCCTTTCTCAACAACACCTCACCATCTGCAGTGCAATTTTTCACAGATGATGAACCCCCATTTGACAGGGAGAAGACGCTCAAAATTGTAGCATATATTTCCGAAACGAATCCGTGGCCCTGTCCGGTATAAATAGAAGAGCAAAGGGCGTCATAACTGGCTACAGCCGGTGGCTTTAATGGCGCCTCGTAACGTGCCAGATCCCGTCCACTCGTGTGCACGTAGCAGTTTCTAATAAGGGGCACGCAACGCCAACCAGCTGTTTCCGTCCAACGCGGACCGTTCAAATTTGGACCGACGGCTGTGAATGATTCGAATAATTAAGATCGCTAAGCGTGCCGTCGTGGTGGTGGTGCTGACTTCACGTTCTCTCCTCCTCCGGTACACGCGCAGGGTTTGCTGCTGTGCCATGCGCCAATCGCGACAATTTATTGCCTCGCCTCTTTCCTTGTTTTATCATTTTCTTTGATATTTTCTCTTTGAATTTAATAAAGATTCTATATAGTAGATATTTATTTCCTCAATTATAAAATATTAAATTTATGATAGAATGTAAAAAAAAATTAACAAAAATCTAACAATAAAAAATATATATGATATTTCATACTCAAGTAGAGTGAGCACTTACATTGAATTTTAATATAAAAAAATAGAGATACTTCTTAATTAAGTAGGGAGCATCACACTATTTACATCTTTAACCCATAAGATACTTAATATATAATGGATAAATTTAGAAAAGTGAAAAAAATTATGAAAAAAAAAATTAACATTCACCATAAATTTAACATTCTATGATTGAAGATGTGGATAACATAAGGAGCACTTATATTAAACCCTAATAAATAAAAAAATAGAGGACTCCCTAATTAAGTAGAGAGCATCATGCTACTTATATTTTCGATCGTCGAATTTTTAATATATGATTGATTAAATTTAGAAAAGAGAAAAAGTTTAGAAGAAAAAAAATTTAACATTTATCATAGATTTCCTATAATAATATGTGCCCTGTATTTAATAACGGAGCATCTACATTAAATTTAATAACGTAATATAACACTTTTTTTCCTTATTTTCTTTATCTATTTTTTTTTTAATATTTTATTTCCTTTTGCATGAACTCGATGATGATTATCTTTGCGAAAATGTATGCGTGCATATTGGTGACAGCCCATCACGCATGAAGGCAAATGAAAATGCTTCTTCTGGAACCAACCATAAATATTTTTTCCAGCGTTTTTTTAGCACCATAATTTTTATAGTTATATTTTTTATTAAATTATTTTATCCAGGGGAAAGAATATATTTCCAGTAGCAGTGGGAGAATAAAAGATAAATGCAACATTCTTGTTCATTTTACAGAATTAATTGACTAACGTAAGTAGTGGTGAAAGTTACGGTGTGATTTCTAATGTATAAAAAATTTGCCCTCTTATTTTTAGAGTTTTTTTAGTTTAAAAGTTCAATTTATTTTTTAGATAGTCTTTATAGGACCCTATATTTTAAAATTTTATATTTATGATAATATTATGAAGTGTTTTATTACATAAATTAACATCAATGATAATTATATATTTTAATATCATTATTTATTTGGCTTATACGTTTTTTGTTAATATTTGTTTAAAAACTTTTATGTTTGCTGAGTGAGTTTATATATATTAAAAGGGTTCAAAATATGATATATATAATTTTAATTATGTAGACTTTTATCGGGCTCCTTGAGTGATTTTTTTAAAAAAATAAATCCATCTAATTTTTTTAGTTTAATAACTTTAAAATTTTATGTTGGAAGAATTATTTGATTTTTTACTCAATCAATTTTAAAAATCATATGAGAAGTTTGATAAAGGCAATGTTTGGAAAGAGAGTGGTTGGGTCAAACGCTTCCTTCTCCCTCTCCTATCAAATGCTTGGGAGCCTCTCATATCAAATGCTTGGGAGGGAGACGTTTGACCTAAAGACACAATTAAAATATAAAATTTTAACGTTCTGCAAAATTTTATTTTTCTTTGACAGCTAGCATGCATGTGTATTTATTTGAATATTTTATGTACACCACAGAAATCAACCAATTTTATTATGAGATAGACTAATTAATTAATTCCGAGACATAAATAGTTCAAAACATTAGATAGAATTTTACCTGATACAAGAGCTCACAGTGAAAACCCCACGGATAAGATAAATTCTGACATTCAAATATATCAATGTGTTGGTATGCGAAGAATGATGCTTGAACGTCAAAGTATAATAATAACCTAATACTACTATCAATATAATTATATAACAAACAAATAATTTGTATTATCTCAACTATAACACAAGGATGTGCCGGAGCTACCATCTAATTTTCTTCTCTGCATTAATAAATGCATGACCACATATGACTACCCATTGTATCTATAAAGATAGCTAGGTACGTGAACAATCCTAAAAAAAGGGGACACATAAAAAATATATATAATGGAAGTCAATGAGGCTATCATAGTTTACCCTAAACTTACCCTGTTGACATGAAAGCTCCGGTGTCAAGATCGTTTTTTAGGACTGTAAAACGACCACGCTTAGCTGATAAAAACAAAGTTGAAGAATACTAGTTGGTCCTAGTTTTAAAGAACAGTTGCTCAATTAACAAGTTTGTGTCTCAATTGGAGAGATCAAAAGTTAGTAACTCAAATTTGAGTTTCAAAATTATCATTTTGATCAGATAAATTCTCGTTGCTTCCGTCCCAGACAATAAATTAATCAAATGCTAATAAATCTGAACACAAATAAAGTTCTACTCTTAATTAAAGAAAAAAAAAGAACAGTTGGTCAGTTGCTCAATGGAGCAGTCCTAGTTAATGAGAGGAGATATGATTTACTGAAGTAAGTAAATGGAATGCTTTGATGGTATACATTTCTGAGAAGGCATAATCGGCAGGAGCCATCCATCCCAATGCCTCCTTGCATCTCCAGAACTAGCTCAAACTGCATAAAACTATTTCAGAGTAGATCCAAATAGAGAAACTTCATCATAAAGCTCTGAAATATAGAAAAATAAAAGTAGACCAAAGAGATATTCGCGCCTTCTGCTGGAGTTCAGAATTATGGTGCACAAAGAAAAGAAAAAGAATAGACGAGTAGTCCATTGATAATTGAATGGCTCAGTTTTTGTTGGCGATTTCTTCTTAAATTCTCTGGCCTGTATTTCAGTACTTATAGTTTATCAACCTCATTATTACATCGACA
Source organism: Pontederia paniculata (assembly GCA_001647135.1). Lineage (NCBI taxonomy): Eukaryota > Viridiplantae > Streptophyta > Magnoliopsida > Commelinales > Pontederiaceae > Pontederia > Pontederia paniculata. The sequence continues at coordinate 71,891 of LTAE01000387.1, read as the reverse complement.
TGATTGCTCTGATTCAGAGAAATAATCAGAGATACAGATATTAATCCACAGTTCACATTTAAAAAATGCATGTGGAGAACCTTACCATCATATCTTCTAACAATGGTTCTTGAACTTTGCAGTGGTCTTTTCCCTGCACTAAACAGTTGACAGAGAGAGACGACAGAAGGCAGATGCCTAATGATTTGCCCATATATTCCATATTCGCAGAATTATATAAAGCGAGTACGGAGCGTGGGAAAGAAAAAGGACGAAACTGCAAAGTGCAGGCGGTTTCTTCTCTTTTGATTATAAAGAGAGATTTATAGATCCGATATAAGAAAAGATAACTTGAAAAGAAGAGAGTACATAAATTTCACCAGTGAGTCTCCAAATCTCTTGGTCTCGTCTGATAAGAGAATGGAAAGGGTAAAATGACCATAAAACAACACTGCACAACCCTGCTAGAGGAGACGACCGAGCAGTGGTCAGCTCACTGGAGCTTTGTGCAGCGAGGTTGTCGTAGCTCTATGGCTCCGCACGAGTGCACTGTAAGGCACGACAATAGGGCTATAAGAGAACAAGAGCAACCAGAGATGCCTGGAAACGTTCATCACAAGAACTTGATGCAATTTCAACTTTCTTTGATTTAAATTGCACCTTGGCAACATGCAGGTGTAACACAATAAAAAAGTGGACAAAGTTCTACTTGTGAATATGATTCAACAGGGGAATACATAGTTCCAGTTGAGGCAAGTATATGAAGTTATTTTCGTGTAACTATCCGAGAGTCATGAACAGTCAACTTTGAAATTCTGCACTTGTGTCGTACAAGAAGGTTAAATATGTTCATTGTGGAGCATAAATGAAGTACAATATTTAGTTGCAACAGTGAGAATTGCACTAGAATCGCAAATGGCCTATCACTCTCTCAAAATTTGCCAAATAATCATTGGCGTAGTGGATTAAGTTGTTCCAATGTTACATATAGAAAAAATAACACTGGTGTCGCACCCATCTTGCTTGCACTATGAACATATTTATCATGTCAGACAGATGCATCTGCATGTTACCTTAAACAAGAATGCTGCATTGGTGTCTTCTTTTTTCCTCGGAGCTATTTCAACCTCTGCTGCTGATCAAATACAAATAGAACAGCTAGTGCATATAGGCATGATTGTTGACACCTCATTATCATATGGTAAGTGGACCGAGTGTTAAGTGGCATGATTTGCTATACCTGAGGCATAAAACACAAAAGAAAATTGAACCTCGCACAGACAATATTAACTCAAAGAGAAGACGTGTATATCTTTCAGTCATGCTACTCCTATTATTCTGCTATCATAATGGTCAAATTTTATTTGATAATCCAAAGGAAATGCCAATAAAAGCTGCAATGCTATTGTTTGGACATGTCTATATCACAAATTGGTATATTGATCAAAGCTTTTGAAGGGTAGGCGTATACTGATCATGAATCAGTATAAATAAGAATAGGAAGATATTTGCAATATTTTACAAATTAAAAGTTTTCATAATATGGACTGTAACAAATCACTTTATGTGTCCGACTGAAGATAAGGGATAACATGCATGTGGTCATGTTTTGGAACTTTAAGCATCTATGGATTCATAGGCTCAGTCAACTGGCATATTCTTCTGGACAAGGATGTAAACAACATCATGTTCGAAATGCTAAAAAACTAGAGATTCATACGTCTAATCTATTGGCATACTTTAAAGAATGCTCTGCTGTTGCCTAAAGGGAAATGTAGTGCTTTCATAATGTGGTGCATGATTTCCTTCATGTGCATTCTGATCAATGATTTTATTACAAGCATATTTTTTGTTATAACGAAGATAAGGCATCACCAACTGGATTTAGGGAAAGTGAACCCCAAGTCAAGTACAAGGCTATTTCAGAAAATTTCAAGTAGACAAGGGAATTGATCAGGTTGTGTTCCTGGCCCATTACATCATATCAAACAGGTTTGCCCATAAATTATAACAAAATCTCGATGAAAGAGAATGAAGATACAAAACTATAACGTGCAAAAACTAAGATGCCAATGACAAGTTGTAAGTTCAGCAGCATGCATAAACCATCAAGCTGCAAAAGCTCAATATATGTTATGTACAAAATGTTTAGTACCTTTACAATTGCTTTGAATTTGACATGTGTTGGGTCTTCACTGGAAACCCAGGACACCAGCGCGTTTTGGAAATTGAATATGGGCAACCGAAGAAACGAGAAAGATTATGGCAGCCCTTTTCCCCATGCGCAGAATTGTCCGAACTTATTTGGTTGATGTATGTGTTACCTTCATATATATAAGATAGCTGCTGCCACAATAACAAGCTGATACCAATTTCAACACTCAAACTAGCAAATGCCAAATAAATAAGAACAAGGCCTCTTGTTGACAAGAGTAACGCAGAACTTGCTAGGGCATAAACTATCTCCTTCACAACATTCATAGTATCACTTGTTTCAAATATGGCTGGATCATACTTCAATGGAGACCATACATGATATCCAGCATATATTGACATCAGGAATATATATGTGCAGCCAATTATTACACTTATGAGAAAGGCAATGAAATATCGATGATTGGCTGCTCCAACACAGTTACCTATCTGCACAAGGAAAAATAAAGAATAAAAATTAACCAGATATGCTCCAGCTAAAATAGAAGGCTCATGGCCTCAGACAAAGGAAGCAACCTTCCAAGTGACTCATCACATGTGTATCCATTGACATTATTATCTGAAGATATTGGTGAAAACAAATACAAAACTTAATTATCGAGTACTAGAATTACAACAAAGGACATATTACTTTAATCCTAAGAATGACCTAAACATCATATTTTATTAAAATAGATTATATTCATTTCCAATATTTTCTAACACCTGCCTCAAGTAAGAACATTCACATCATAGTGTTGTTAAAGCTCAATTGGCACCTGTGTTACTTCTAGAAAGGATAGAGCTTCAAGCACCCTGGATATCTGTTCCTTTTTTCTATTGGCTCTGGAATGTTGTGATAGGATAGTTGTAGTATGTATCTAAATGACCAAATCACAAAGGGACAATCAAACATGTTGAACCTAAATCCAAGTCAACTTATCCACAACTTAAAATATAAGGTTCTTATCTCAAAAGCAACTGAGGTAGCTATAAGTAATATCATCACTTCCCTACAATTATAAGTTCATGAAAGTTTATTTCATATGTTTTATCAATGATAGAGGATGACAAGTAACTAAAAATGTAATATTTACAATTGAGCTTTTCCAGGACAAAAAAGTACTCACAAATGGGCAATGATGATCCATGTCCATGACACACATTCTACAAGAACGGCAATGATGTGCCCTTTGTGGCTTTGGCTTCTTGCAATACATGCAATATGTATAATTGTCTAGACCGTATTTTCCCACAATGGGGTAGCTACCCCACTGTATGTGTGATGGTGCCCCAGGAGATGTGAAGGACGCTAAGCAGAAGCTAGAAATGGTAATGACTGACAAAATAGATGTAACTATGCAGTGGAAAATGCCACATACATAACCAATTGCAAGAACAATAGGGTATACAGCCCAAACAGAAGCACCTATCAGTTGGAGAAATATGGTTAATGATATAGTTGAAAACCCACATAACAAAATGGAAGGAAAACATTTGGAGAGAAACAAAAATGTAACTCACATATCACAAAAAGCATGAAGAAAAGAAGAAGTGTAACAAAGAACCGGTCCCGTATGTGTCTCCACTTAGAGAAGCATGCGCTATCAGGCTTTCTCAGCGTTTTCCCTTTATCTGTTATTGCACCACACCATCCACATTTGAAAATAGGTGAATAGGATTTAAGTTGAAGGCGCAAACCGCAACCCCAACATGTCGTTTCTTGACCATTTGATGTAGTTGAAGCACGATGCTCTACCTTCATGGAGAAACACTAAAAGGTGAGCACTTTAATAAGCAAATTGGAGTAGCCTAACTAGCTAAAGGACCAAGTTTTAATTCAATGCTTTCAAGTTTTACTGTAACAATATCTCATTCAAGCACATCAAAATAAAACGGCTTGAGTGGCTACCTTCCTTGTAAATCTGATAGCAGAATAATTGGAAAATCTATAATTTTCCAAGATTAGCGACCATTAAAATCTTAGAATGATTAAAACAAAAAAATTATGTTCCACAAAAGTTCTTTTTTTTTTAGATTCGACATAAACAAACAAGTTTATACACTGGACATCACTTTTCCACATTAATTACCATCTCCAAGGGGAAAAAAGCAATCTTGTTCGTCTTACACAGAGGCGTATGTATGCAATTGCAAGATGTTGTCTGATTATTTGAGGTAAAAAATAGAACTATAAATGGAAAGCTAAAATAATAAAAAAAACTATAAAGAACGAAAAGAATAAGAAAAAAAATGAATCCAGAACGTTTGAGATCGAAGGCAAATGATCACCTCGGCCGACGCCGATTCATCCTCCTTTCCGTTCCCCTTTTCGATCGGAGCCATGACCAACCTTGAAGAAACGCTTCCTCGCGATCGCTTGCAGATTCGGACGAGAGCTGTGGGCGTCGGACGAATTCGAAGACGTTTCCGGACAAGAAGGCGACCTCGGACGTGTGGAACGCGGCCTTCGTCGCCCTCCCCCGCAAACCCGAAACAGGGGAGGGTATGAAACAGGGAAGCGTTTGTTTTGGAGGGGTGAGAAAAGTTGGAGGGTAATGATACATGGTTTGACTGCAATAAAAAGATTATAATTAGGCAAATTTAATTTAAGCCTGCCACATTTGTTTGGTTTTCAAAGTAATTTACTTATTTAGGTGGTTTTCTCTCTCCTTGCTAATCCGTATGGACTAGTTTTGGGTAAAAGCTATGAAATAATTATTTTTTTAGAAACTAGGAAGTAATTTTTTTTTAAAAAAAAAGAAAGAGACTAATTCAGCAATATTCAACTAATGTTGAAGTAATAGAGCGTGCCTTAGTTGATAAGTTGACCTTTATATTTTTTTCTGTTGAAGGAGACTAGTTTGGCAAGATTAATTTATATTGAAGCTAATGTAACCATAAAAAAATTTAGTGGATTAGTTGGTCCTTTTTTCATCACAAAAGAAGATCATTGATTAAGCTGAATTGAAAAAAAAAATAAAGGACTACGTAACAGTTTGTCGAAGTAATTTTCTTTAACATCTTTCGACAATAACATTTTTCTAATTATATTTTTTTATATTTATCCTTAAATTATAATTTTAACGGCTAGACTCTATCCAAACTTTGTTAACCATATGTTAAATAATTTAAAATAATTTCTAATAAAAAAGCAAAACATGGGGAAACAAATTTAATAACTATTTTAATAATTATATTTTTTTGTTATTTTTAATAGCTTTCTTACATTAAAGAAGTGATGGAAAAATATTTTATAATTTTAAAAAAGTCGAAAAAATCTTGGGTGAAACTTGACGAAACAAATTTGATTGGAAAATTGAAATAAATTAAAAAAACTAAAATATATAAATTTATATTTAAGATGCGAAAGAATTATATTTTAAGGGTGCTAATGAATTTTTATTCATGTGTAGAGGATATGTCACTATATCAACTTTTTCTATTTATAACTTTAAGTGTCATTTAATGCATTCTCATTTTTACTAATAAATAATTTAAATTATCATTAAAATAAATTATTAATTTATAAATTATCGAGTATTATTAGTATTATCAATTATATTAAAATTATTAAATATATGATTACTAAATACCCTCAAAAATTATTTTAAATAATAATGTTATTATATAATATAAGGGAAAAATTAAACATGGATAAAATATATGAAGTCTAAATTATACACATTATTAAATAATTTAAAAGAAAATGAATGATTTAGTTAAATAATATTATTTCCTTATGAAATATAAAATTATAAAAGTATGATTGAGTACTAATTTCGTGAAAATGTATCTTAACGTACTAATAAAATATATATATATATCGATTACTCGTAAGGTGTTAATTTAAATTAATAAAATTATTAATAATCTCTTGCAACCAAGTTTGATAATTTGACGAGCTCTCAAATTTTTTGAATAAAATAACTAATAATTTAGATAGAATAATCTATATAGGGTTAGAATACATTAAGTGACTCTATCTCTAGTACACAAATATAATAAAAAGCAAATATATCTATATATTTAATTTTATGCTAAATTTTATTGATTAGGAATTACGAAGTTACTTTAGTTTGTTATAAAACTATATGGATAATGTTTAATATAATTCAAATATAAGTAAAACAATGGCTCAATAAGCTTTTTGTTAAATACATAATGGAAATTAAATTGAATTATTTGTCTATAGTTTATATTTACATCTCTATCAATATCTATATTTTATAGTGTAATATTTTTTTGCAAAATACATATAAGAACATATTTATTTTAAGACTTATTTCCTTAAATCTCTGCGAAATTTCATATCTATCCTTAAATTATAAAATCAGATAGTATAAATTTTTTTCAACGGATAATTTGATGCAATAGTATGGTATTTCATTTATTCATATTTTGTAATTTATTAAATGACCATTTTACTCTCGTAAACAAAAATTTTCTCGCGGCCTACGTGATGGAGAGCTCTCGGCACGGGCAATCTCACCTGTGATGGTGAACATGCCTTGCGCAAGCGAGTTCGTCATGCACTTGCAAGCTCGCTATACAGAGGCGAGCTCGATGCGCATAAGCTCCCTTCTCGACGGAGGTGTTCGACAAGGAACAGTGTGACTGCTACTTTCTAGACGGAGGCAGTAGTCCCACAACGACATCATCCCCATCCTTCGCGTCGCCAATGAGATCGAGCAAGAGCAGCCCCACCGTCCCTCAGTAGTTATGAACGCAAAATTATCGTTTAATAAATAAAAAAAATATGAATAAATGAGATACCAAACTGTTGGATTAAACAATCCAATAAAAAAAGGTTTAGATATATACTTTTATCCAATTTTATAATTCAAATATATATATTTGAAATTTCACGATATTGTGAGTCAGGTTTAAAATAATAACCTTATATGTGATCCATGTATAACAAAAAAAGGCAAATCAAGTTTTATTTCAATTGTTGATACTTGATATTAAAAATTATGGTGCTTCATACATGTGGAGTAAGAATATACTTCAAAAATTATTAATCCTTTATATTCAATGCCACATGGCGCGCTTCATCAATTAAAAATAATATGAAAAACAATGAAGAATAATTTGGAAGTAATTTAATTTGAAAGTATACAATCACTAAATAATGTAATAAGTGTACAATCACTAAATAATGTAATAAGATAATAATTAATTGTTTTTTAATTAAAATTTTACTTTCTTATTTAAATTTGAAAAGATTATTAAGAACATAATAAAGAGAGTAGTATACATGTGTACTCATACTTTTTCAAATTCCAAGGAAAATCAAGTGGCCAAAATGATTCAAAAGGTTACCTTGCTCTTTTTTTTTCAGTGACAAAAGGAGTACAAGAATGATTTCGATGGGGGTACAAGAATCCCCTTACTATCACATAATAGCAGTTGTCCAAGATTGAAGGGCGGGTAGTCTAGTTCTATACGATCTAGTTCAGTGTTTGGGTGGTTGTGTGCAAGCCAGTCAACCGATGTATTCCCTTCTCTTAAAGTGTGGGTGAAGGACAGTTCCCATGGCACGTTTATGCGCTCGTGGATTTCATTTGTAAGTTATCGTAGACGAGGCCCAACATCCATTCGACCATATAGGATGTTTACTACAGCCTCGCAGTCTGACTCAAAGATGATTTTCCTGTATTTGTTGAACCAGGCTACGTTGAGGCTTACTAAGGCTGCCCTGAGTTCAGATTCCACTAGAGAGTAGGCTTCTACCTTGCTTGTGAATCCCTTAATCCAGTTACCGTTGTGATCTCTAAATAGTCCTCCTGTTGCTACCTCGGGTGGATTGTACAATCCTTATTGTTTGAAGGCTCCATCGAAGTTACATTTTAGCCATCCTTGGGGTGGCGGTTTCTATCCTGGTGTGTTTGATAGATCCTTATTGTGCTCCGTCATACAAGTGATGTGGTTCGCCAGCTGAAATTCCTTGGCATGTCTAAGTATCACTCCTGGTGGGTTGCTTGGGAGGTGGAATTGGTGTCAAAGATTGATTGGTTTCTCCATTTCCACAGTAGTCAGCATGAAGCTCCAAAGATTGTGGCCCATCGTGCATTGACCTTGTTCCTTCGATGTACTTGTAAATTTATTATGAGCTAGGTAGTTAAGTCAGAGGCAAAGAAATTATTTTGCCAATTTACGAGAATGAATGATTGCCAAATGTTTTTAGCCCAAGGACACTCCCTAATCGCATGTGTCGTCGTCTCTGGTACGTTGTGTCATCGAGGACAACTCGGCGAGTCGGCTATGTGCTTTCGGTGTCATTGTGAGTTTGTCAGCAGACCTTCGTTCGACATTAACCATAGGAAGGTCCTTACACGTTGCGGCCCTAGCCAGCGCCATACAAGGTCCAAATATTGTTCCTTTCCCTCCACTGGTTTGAGGCTAGCATTTGGTATCCGGTTTGTGCGCTATATTGGCCGCTTCCTTCTAGAGGCCAGTATGCAGTGTCTGGGCCTGCTGCTGGCGTTGGCGGCTGGTGGTGAGCAATGGCTTCGAGTACCTGCAATGGAAGGAGATGCTCTATTAGTTCCAAATTCCATGAACCTTCATTCCTTACCAATTTGTCTAGCATTAGGTGTTATAGATCTTCTGATATTGCACAGGCGGCGTGAGTGACAAGTGTTGGTTGGCCCCGGAGCCATTGGTTAGTCTAGAATTGTATTGCATTACCCTGCCCCACCTGCCATCTGACTCCATGCCTCATATTATTCCAAGCCCTTTCAATGGCTCTCCACAACCATGAGTCTCCATCCGCTGATGAGAGTATTGTGCCTACTGTTAGTCGGCAATTGTATTTGCTTCTTAGTACTTGGATCCACAACGTGTTTGTTGTTGGACACCAATTTCCACCCC
>LTAE01000387.1:48300-62830 GCA_001647135.1 Pontederia paniculata | reverse complement strand
GAGTCTTGGTCCCCCCCCCCCCCCCCTCGTTCTTTAGGTTGCGTTAACTGGCACCATAGGAGGGGATAAAGCTTACGTTCGCCAGGCTGGTGGCCCCATATGAAGGCTCTACATCTTTTTATCAAGCTCCTGGAAGGCACTTCTAGGGAGGCATGGTATGCAATGTGTATGTCGGAATTGCTTGGATGATTGATTGAGCTAGTACAGTTCTGCCTGCTAAGGGTAGTGTTGAGGTGGTCCATCTAGTGATTCTTCTTTGCACTTAGAGACAATGTGGTTGAAGTTAAGTTTTCGGATGCGGCCATGCACGATAGGTACACCCAGGTATTTGCCAATGGAGGTGGCTATTTGAAACTGGCAGGTGGACATTATGCTCTCCTTGGCACTTGTCGTAATGTTCCTAGAGAAGAAAATTAATGATTTCGAGAAGTTGATCAATTGTCCAGAGGCTTTGAAAAACAATTCAAGTGTTCCTATGATAGTGTTGAATTGATCCATTGTGGCTTCCAAATAGAATAATATCATCTGCGAAGAAGAGGTGCGATACTTTCGGCCCGTTCCTTCTTGCCATGATTGATTTCCAAGCACTAGCAGACACCGCAAAGTTGATGAGGTGTCCTAGGCGTTCCACACATAGTGTGAATATACAAGGTGATAGTGGGCAGCCCTGTCTTATGCCTCTTTGCATGTTGAAGGCATGTGTCTCGCGGCCATTCTACAAAACTAGAATTAACGGGGACGTTATGCAGTCCATGATTAAATTGCAAGTGCTTGATGGTAGATCTGCAACCTCTAGTGTGTCAGGGATGAAGTCCCAGTAGATCTGATAAAAAACTTTCGCAAGGTCGACTTTTATGGATAGGAACTGCTTTCGGCCTCTAGTGTGTCCCATTGTGTGGATCAGCTCCTGCGCAATTATAATGTTTTCATGGATATGTCACTCTGGGACGAAGCTGGCTTGTGCAGGTCCAATTAAATATGGCATAATTGAGCTCAATCTGTTGGCAAGGATCTTCGTGATTAACTTGTAGGAGGTGTTGCACAAACTGATTGGTCGGAAATCTCCCATGCTTTCTGGTTGATCCACTTTTGGTATGAGCACGAGGTGAGTATCGTTGACAGCGTTGATGGATCCCCTCCCTTCAAAAATTTCTTTAGTGAATTTAGTAACCGAGCTCCCTACTGTGCTTCAGTTATGACAATAGCAGATTGCCCGCAGTCCATCCGGGTCGGGTGCTTTGTAAGGCGCCATATCAAACATAACTTTCTTGACCTCAGCGTCTTGAAGGGGTCTTGCTAGTGCTGAGAGCCTCTCCTTGCAAAGGGTAGGGAAGGAGTGCTCCAAAGTAGCATATGGGGTGTTCATATCCTCTATGTACAATTTCTTAAAGTGATTTGCAGCAAGGTCTTTTAATAGTTATGCATCGTCAATCCAATTGTTGTCGTTATCTTTTAGGGCAATTATATGTATCCTTCTGCACTTGATAACTGTTGTCGTATGATAGACTTTGGTATTGCGATCACCGCTTTGGATCCATTGGTGCCTTGATTTATGGTACCATGTTACTTCTTCTTGCGCAAGCGTTCTTTCAAGCTCTGTTTGGAGGTTGCATTCCAGTTTCCTGAGAAAGGGGTTATTATGCCTTTGGTTTGATTTTTGAATGTCGTTCAGACGTGCCAGAAGACGAGTTTTCCTTTGGTGGATATGTCCGAATGTGTCCCTTTCCAGGATTTGATGCTTGCTTGAAGTTTACAAGGTTGGTGATGAGAGAGTTCGAAGGATTCCAAGTGGAAGATAAGAGCATTGAAAATTTCAAGTGGGTATGTCATGCAGCCAAATAACAAAATGGTCTTGGTCTTGGATTTGCCTTTGATGCAGGAATAGTGTCTAGGAGCAGGGAGTGGTGGTCTCACTTAAGTAGCACTTGAACTATGGCATTGTCGAAGAGTGTCCTCCATGTGGCATTACACAGGGCTCTGTCCAGCCGCTCTAATAATTGATTGTCATTATGTGTAGCCCCTCGCCAAGTGAATTTGGGTTCGACCGCACCCATGTCCATCAAGCCGCAAGAATTGAGGGATCTCTAAATTTGTTGACATTAGTAAAGTTGATTTCGGCCCCACCCGTCTTCTCTGTTGCCTCCAAAACTTCGTTAAAATCACCCATGAGCACCCATGGGTGGCCTCACACTTGGTTGGAAAGATAAGTTAGGTGTCGCCATAGCTCAAAGCGTGAGGAAGCTTGCGGACTACCATAGAGTGTCCTTCTGGTTGAATGTTGCAATGAATGGCTTGCCCGTGACGATGAATGATTTGAAGTTGAATAGAGGCGATATTCCATAGTATCCATATGCCTCCTGAGAAACCTTCAGCTCTGCTCGTTCGACTGAGAGGTTGTGAAATCGCTTGCAGACGTTGTCTGCCTGCCGACCGCTTATTCTAGGCTCGACAACTACTAGAATACTTGGTTGATACTGCGTGATATACTCCCGCATAGCTTGAACCTTCTGTCTTTTGCCCCCTGCAATTCCAACAAAAAACACGCATTATTAAACTGGTGAGCTTTATTGTGGGGTTACCACTAATTCGGGCGTTTGATTGCCACCGAGCACCAGGGTCCCTTGTCCGACATCCATCCAGTATGTTGTGTTAGCGTTCTCTCCCACGTCCCATGCATCCACAAATGAGGTATCACCGCTCTCTTCCTGTGGGGTGGTTGCTTCGATCGATAGTTTTTTCACGTCTTATAGTCACGTGCCTGTGACGTCTCTACATGGCTTCCTTGGTTGATACGTGTCCAGTCGCTTTTCCCTGGACCTCCATTTTGTTTGCCGGCGGATCCCGAGGTCTGAGGTGGGGGCTCCTTGACACTAGACGGTTGTATACGAGGCAAATGTTTAAGGGCGAGTGCAGTTGTCTTCCCCATGCATTCTTGGAACAGTTCCTTTTGTCTCGCATTAAATGGTTGCTCGTTAGATGGGACATGTGTTGTGGGTGAGGTACTAGGTGACCCAGCTTGTTTACCATTAGAAACCTTCCTAGGACCAATTGACACAGCTCCTCCATGATCAGGGTCATTGGGGACCCTTACCGATATAGGTATTGCATTCTTCCTGCGCCTTGATTTGACCAATAGCCATGATCCGAAAGGTGAGCTCAGAGTATGTTAGTTGTGTCTTCCGGTCCCTCGATTGTATCCCGCGGTTCATTCAGTACCCCGATTTTTGGGTTGTTCCAAGCTCCACAGACCGGTTTTTTCACAGCACCAGAGTTCGCCTTCTCCGGCTCCAGCGCATGGACGGCTTGTTTCATCGCATCAATGGGGCATAACTCACATTTGTGTCCAATTTTCCCGCACTGGAAGCAGAGCATCCCTACGCCCTCATATTCGACCTTGAATAGTCTACCTCGGATCTCCGCCATGGGGTCTATTGGGTCATCATAAAGATGCTCTACATAGAGACGGTGAAATTCCCTCGGGTGCTAGTGAACTTGTCGATCTTGAGCAGCTTCCCAAGGCAGCAACCAATTCGTCGGAGAATTTTGATGTTGTGCAACTCGATGGGAAGATCAATGATCCGCACCCAGCTAGCCATTTTGTGTATCGTTGCTTCCCATGACCAAAAGTCAGCTTGCCCTTCTTTGATGGTGAGCAAATGACCAAATATCGACCAAGGCCCCTCGGTGAGTGCCCAGTCGTGGTCTTCTACACATGATAGTTGGCCACGAAGTAGTTGTTGGGTAGATCCATTACAGAGATCTGTCCCTTGAGTTCCCAGAGTTGCTGCAATCTCCTAGTGACCACCTGGACACCTATTTGTCTGTCGATGAGCTTGACTATCAACCTTCTTTCCGTAGGTTGCATATTTCATGGAGCTCTTCATATGTGATTCTTACCTTTGGGCACAAAGGGTTAGCCAGATCTACCGAGCCCTCGTCTTGTGGATCTATCTCTCCTGGATCAATGTTTGGGAGTCGCCGGTCATAATTCCTCCCATGGTGGCCCTGGAGGACCTCAACGCCCTGCCCCTCAATGGGTTGTTTGGCCCTCCGACTGAGCTTGTTGGGTTTGGACTTGGTCTTTTGCAGCCGGGGATGGATGTCTTCTTGTGTTACTCAGGCGCGTCGTGTTGCGTCCATGTTGGTTGACTTCCTTCGCAGTGAGTTGGTCGGAGCTCATGTGGAGGCTTTTGAAAAAAAAACTTGGTGTTTGTGCAGCATCCTCGCCGTGAGTCCATTTAAAAAAATATTTGTTTTGGACCTATAGCTCATACAAAACTTAATATAAAGTCCATTGCTACTTTTCGTATTTTGTTCATGTGAAATTAAATTTTAGTCATTATCTTGAATTCTTACATTCTTCACCTTTGGAAGCTCAACGTCTTCATTGAAAGTGAGACACTGGATTTGCTTTGAAAACTTTTGATTTTCTTCTTTATATGTTATTTCCACTTCTCCGCTTTTTCTTCTCCTCCTTCCAATGCCCTAGATTAGTAGGTGTCATACACATGCCCTTCTGCATGGTCTATGCGAGAGCCCCTCATGTGCGCAGAAATGACTCGCGCGACCTTCTTGTGAGGCCTTCTTGCGCTCGCTCGCTGCTCAATTCACATAGTTGCAGTGCACATTATTGTGTTTCTAGAAGCTCTCCACATCATTCCCTTCCTAATGGGGCACTCTCGCTCGTTTCATACCTCAAATTAAAGAAGATCTTAGGAGGTGTTTCGATATGGGTAGTCTTTTCAAATTTTGATAATACAGTGGGTCCATATAATTTTAATTTCATATTACCCTATTTACTTATTTTAATATATAGACAATTTCAATTATCCAACAATGCATATTGCTTATGAGTGATAATTCAAATTTTCTAAAAGAGGCGACAATGTCTTTCCAAATTACAACCTAAGTGACAATCTTATTTTCATTTTTTTTTTCATATTCATCTTTCTGAATCTTTTATAAGCAAAACATAACATAATAAATCGCACCATATAATAATAATAATACAAATAATAATATATTATAGTAATAAGTTAATAGTATTTAAATAATAATAATATATTATTATTATTAAGATAAACTAATTAATAATAAGTATTATTAATTAAAATAATTTTTTTAATAAATTATAATTATCAATATTAGTTATAAATGTCATATTATTATCATTTGATTTTTAAAGGATTTTAATTATTTAATATGTTAATTTAAGAATTTATGACTCAAATTTAGTTTAATAATAAGATGTTAAACTCGATAATATTTATCAAGGTTATTGGGTAAAAAGATGTATGCTACCAATTAATCTGAACTCGTAGTTATAGTATATATTACTAATAATTTAATAAGTGATAACTATTATATTATAAAATATAGATGATTGGATAATATCGAGATATAATCCAGTAAATATCCTCTTAAATTAAATCAGTAGCAAAATACACATATCATTCTTTTATATCCCAGCGGGAACCAGGTGCTGGAGCGCCTCAATCGATTCTTGGTGTTCATCCTACCGAAGCGCAACCCAACAGAGCGAGTGGAGGACTTCAGGCCGATCATCATATCTAACGCCATCTATCCTTTGATGGCTAGGGTACTGGCGAATCGCCTTCGGGAGGTGCTGTCGGATCTCATCCACTTGGCCCAATCAGCCTTCATTTGGGGCCAACAACATCATATATAGCTTCACCATGGCATTGAAGATAGTCGCACGATGGAGGAGGACCGTCTGCCCGGCATTCTTACGGAAGGTGAATTTCTCCAAAGCCTATGATTCGGTATCATGGTCCTTTTATTGGCAGGTCTTCCAGGTCCATAGATTTCCGGAGACTTGAATCACATGGATGAAATATTGCATCACCACCGCTTCATTCTTAGTCCTAATCAATGAGACGAGGTCAGGAGGTTGGATCCTGCCGTAGAGAGGGGTTCAACAGGGTTGTCCGCTCGCCTCCATGCTCTTCGTTGTGGCAGTCGACGCTCTGACAAGATGTACTCAGGCTACATGCCTGGCCGACATATTTAGCGGATTTGCGGGGAGTCTAGTTCCTGTGTTGCAGTATGCGGATGCCACCACGTTTTTCATTGAGGGCACAACCACAATAGCTAGACGAGTGACCATTTTGGTGGACCTTTTTGGGGCGGCCTCCAGATTTCATATCAATCATGTCTAAACGACTTTCATCCCATTTGTCATGGTTGTGGAGGAGTCATCTAGTTGTGTAGAGGATCTCCGCACACCAACCGGCTCCTTCTGATCACATACTTGGGCCTTCCTCTATCATACGAGCATATCAGTTCGCGGGGTTGAACTCCGGTGATTGAGCGGATTAAGCACAGATTGCAAGTTGTAGTTCGAGACAATTGTCGAGGGGAGGTCGTTTGGTTCTGGTATAGTCAGTTCTTTCAGCTTTTTCGACTTAACAGTCGCCGATGCCGGGTGTGATTATCATACAGATTGACTCATTGAGGAGCAGGTTCTTCTGGAAGGGGGTATGGGCAGGACCACAACATATCTCTAGTGGCCTAGTACATCATTTGTCTGCCTACGTCACATGGAGGTATGGGAGTCGGATATCTCCGCGCCGCCAACTGGGCTCTCCTAGCCCGGTGGGTAGGGCACATCATGGGTCCTAAGGACAGTCTTTGGCATGCAGTCTTCACCATCTGCTATGGACATGACCTGTCATAAGAGTCGAGGGCATTCCTCCCACTAGGAGCCTCTTGCTTTTGGAGGGGAGGTGGCAACTTTACTCCCTTGAGTACATCCACTCATGAGACCATTGCTCTGCTCCAAAGAGGTTTTCTCCTTTCTGGCAGCAGGATTGGCTTCCGGGAGGTTCTTTAGCATCATTTTTTCCCGCTTGTGGGCCCTTGCAGTAGACCCTAGAGGGATAGTGACAGAGTCATAGTCGAAGGCCGACAACCTCGGTTCTGGCATGTGGACCTCACAATTCAACACTACTCTATCCGATCAGCGCATAACAGTGTTGTTGCTACTACATCAGAGGATCGCCCCCTTTGTGACGAGAAAGGTAGGTTTGGACCATACATAGCTTTTCGGCCCGCAACCTCTACCTCCATTTCCTCCTGGCCCCCACTACTTTAGAGGAGTTCCCGTTGGATTGCAGATTCGTTTGGCGATTGCGGATACCGCTTAAAGTCAAGATCTTCGCTTGGCTTATGCGTCGTGGCATACTCCTTACTTTGGTTTATAGGGCGAGATGGGCACCGCAGGCAGATACATCTTGTGCTCTATGCGCACACGCGGTGGAGGATATCATACACCTATTTTTCGGTTGTCCAATATCTCGGGAGATTTGACGTCAGATGGGCAGATTGCTCACATTCCTAGCAGAGATTGATGACTTTTGGCGATCATTGCACTTCTGGAAGAGATAGAGACACTATTGGAGACCATTACTGGAGATCTTTTTTACTGATTTCTGGGTCATTTGGCTCCAACGGAACCAGGTCATTTTTTGTGATGAGAGATGTTAGGTTATAAATGTTGTATATCACATTTTTTTTTTCTCATTCAGGAGTGCGATTGTTGTGTAGGAGGGACTTTCGCTCTCTCTTCTCTCTTTCTTTTGTCGCTCACCATTGGAGAGTGTTTATTTATACAAGTTGACTGCACATATATATATATATATATATATATATATATATATATAATTTCGAGATAAAAAATATTGTTTTTAATAATCGAACATTTTATTTCCGTGCTCGTTCCCAATCTAAGTCACTCTTTTATCAGCACCCGGTGGATTCAGGCCCGCATCCGATCCCTTTTCTTTTTTTTTCAAAAAAAAGCCCAGTGATTCACGTAAAGAAAACTCCCAACTTCCCGATGCCCTAACTTTGCCGTGCTCCCGTCGTGTTGCCTTCTACCTTCGTTCTCCTGTCGTCGTACGCTACCGCTGTTGACCCCACTGCGGCCGTCCGTCCCGGCTGTGGCCGTTCACGCCCTGCAGCCGCTGTTTTTCCACCCGCTGTTGCCGCTCGCACCCTGCATCTGCCGTTCGCCCCCTTCTGTGTCTGTCGCGCCCTGCGGCCTGGTACTCCCTCCCACCCTCTCTCTCTGTTTGCGCGAGCAGGGAGCCTTCTGGGAGCCCGACCGTGTACCTGTTTGCGAAGGCTCCTTGCTTCAGCTGCTCGAATTCTACATTATATGATTTTTTTTTACAGAAGCTTTCTGGTGCCATTAGGAGTTAGAAGTCATATTTCGATTAGGTTTATTACTGCTAAATTGTTATGATTTATGAACTATTTTAGGATTAATTGCTATTATATGATTTAACATTATAGTTCTACATTATATTTTAACTGTTATTGTGATGGACATTTTGTTATTTCGATAACTTGTTTTACTTTTGGTAATTTGGATATTGGTACTTTGACATTTTGCTTGATAGTTTGAAAGGAAAAAAAATTGCTCCATCTAAGAAAATGTATGTTTTATTTTTGTTTGTGAAAATTAATATATTAGATTATGAATATATGTGAACAAAATTCGGTAGAATCATCTATGTCGATTCGTGTTTCCCCAGCCCCTCCATATCAAGTCTTTCTTATGTGTTTGACGTTGAATATGATATTACTTAAATTAATCAACCAAAAAATATCACTTAAACTAATCATTTTGTCGATAAGTTTGTGTATATTTTTATTACCTAGTTTGCTTGTGCTCTTATCCTCCTTTCTCAATTCATAAAAGACATTAATTGAACATTAAACAGGGGAGAAAGTTCAAAGAATTTTCAAAGCTTGATTCTTAAAGTTAAAGTCATCTTTTCTAATTTATATAGCTATTTTAATGATGTAGAAGAAAGAATGAGTAATATTATCTAAAAAAACTTTCCAAGACAATTCATAATCCTATTGGTCAAGTTGTTTCAATGTGACCAGTTCGATTTATGTACAAACCATAGATATAACTTTTTTTGCTTGCGGTATGCTTGAATTGAGAAATTTGACTTGGTGCAGCTCAAACACTCCTCAATAAAGTTGACGAGAGCAAGAAGACAATGGGTGAGCAGATGGAGATGTGCTCAGAGGAAGCATCGAGGTATGTGTGGGAGGGATCAATCCCTCTCCAGGTACATCTCCATGAATCAGAGATCACTGCGCTCCCTCCTCCTCCTCCGGTTTTGGTAATCCCCTCGACAATTCTCCCAAATCTCCTCTATTGTGTGTCCTTTTTCTTTTGATTCATTCTGTTTCTTGTTGATTTCATCTAAATTACCTTGTGGAGATAATTTAGACAATCTTATGTATCAGTGTGGTTCAATAGGTGGAAGGTTTATATTCACATGAATTATTGTATGTTTCTTGAATATGTTCATTTGTTGATGCCCTCTCAAAAAATGTTCATTTGTAGATAGTTGTGTGAATTAGGCGACCTTCTCCAATATTGAGGACTTTATGAGTTGCTAATCATATCAGGTTTTATAAATTACGATTTCAGGTTTTGGGCCCGAGACTTGGGTACTTGCCGTTGTTGGTGTCTTTCATAAAGCCTCACTTCAGTAGCACACTTCCTCTTGGGATCGACACTGTGTGGTTTGACTACAAGGGATTGCCACTCAAGTGGTGTGTACGCAATTCATGATAGCATGCTATGTTCTTTGTCAACTTCTTTTTTACTTTTATTGTGATATTAATGCATATACTATTAGGTACATTCCAATAGGCGTTCTTTTCGATCTTCTATGCGCAGAACCAGAACGCCCATGGAATCTAACGGTATCATTATCCGAGTTGTTTGGTTATTTTATGTGACTGAATCTTTAATTACCTCAGGTTGATTTTTTTTATGTTTTTTTATTACTTATTTGGATGTCAGTCTAGTTCTAGTTCATGTTCTTAGTCAGGTAAATTTAAATATTTTGGTTGACAAAACTCAAATGGCAGCACTTCATTTAAAAAAAAATACCTTTGTGTGTTCTTGGCTTTTATTGTCATCAAATGTAATATTTCATATTTAATTTACTTTTTACACCACGTACGAGTTAAACACTAGTTCTTAGACAAAAAAGAACTTATGTTTAAACTAGTGATACAAATTATTCAATATTGTCATTTTTATATGATCTATCTAAAGTATTTTTCTTTATCTATGCAAATGTATATGCTAAGTGTATGTTCATAATTGTTGATGTTTGAGATTTCATGAAGTTATGTGTTGTTAGATGTTTTAACCATTTTAACCTATTGTAGATTCCAGCAAATTGCTGAAGAAATTTAGTGTTTATGCTTCTTAGTTTTTGTTCGTCTTCTTAGAGGATGCTAGTTAGAAATTGATGATGAAACAAGTTGTTATCTCATCTCATTAAATACTCAACTTGGTTGTTCTCTGGATGTAACACGGATGACATTAGCGCTATTTTATGTTGACATTTTGACATCTATCTTGATTTGCTTATCAAAATTTGATCTTTGCAATTTCTTATTTAACTTCATTTTGATTTGTGAATAATAAATTTACAGGTTCACTTTAGAGGATATCCAGGTGAAGTTTTGATGCCATGTGAAGGCGAAGACAATGTTAAGTGGAGCTACATTAATTCATTAAAAGAGGTATTTTCGACATCATTGAAAATACTTTTAAACCTTAGAGATGTGTATGTCTTTTCCAATTACATTGTTTCATAGTTTATTCTCACTTATGTTGCCCTACATATGAAGCTTTTGGCAAAGCTGTAGGACCTTGGTGTCATAGTTTTAAACCTCTTTGAGAGTTGTAGGATGGCTGTCACATCCTACAACCCAAGGTGAAATTGTTTATTTCGAAGTGAAAGATAAGAAACAACAATTACTTCACATTTGTCACATTCTACTTTATATTTTTCTATACAGGCTGCATATATAATCAATGGAAATTGTAAGAATATTATGAATATGTCACAAGCAGATCAGTTTGACATGTGGCAATCATTGGTCAAAGGTACATATTATTTCCAGATAGTTGCAGAAAATACTGTCTTCACATTCTTAATGCTATTTTATCAAATGCGTATTTATGATTTTCTGAAAATAAGCAAATAACATGACAAATGCATCCTCAAAATATGTTATCAAGTATGATACTACCGGTTACTTGATTGTATACTATCATGTGTCTTCTAATTGTTCCTTTTTTTGTGTGTGCATGTGTAGCGTCAGACACACTCTCTGGCATTACAAGTTTGTATGTTTTCATCTATATATTTTACCCCTTGTTGGACCCTATTTTTACAGGTAACATGGATGACTTCGTTCGAATTTCGTCCAAACTAAAGCTTGGACCTATAGGAGATGATTGTACGGCTAAAGGTTTACCCTCTGCTCAGACTCGTCAAGCTGTTGAGGAACCTGATTTTGTTGGATCTACCAAACCATGTATGTCTTCTGCTTTTAGAATTTACTCTTTTCGCATTCTTTAACAACTTCTTATTTAGAGTTTTGGTTTTTTTGCATGGTTGAAGATAGTAATGGGAAATGTGAAGAGGATTCCTGAATAGTATAAATCACATAAAAGGTTATATGGACACCAGATCTTTGTCTCTGTTTTTCACATGTAGAATATTCGTTAATGGGATCTGAGTTCATTTTTCATGTTGAACCTATATGGGTCACTTATTCATGGCTACTGACATAGTAAAAATGACACTGAAATGAGAAGTTTTCAAGGAGATGGCTTGCTAGCTTATATTAGTCATCCCAGACTGGCTTTTTCACCTTGGAAATTAAGCATGTGCTAGCGAAGCCGGTTAAGATTTCTGGTTAGATAGTGATGTTATATATAAGTTCGCTATAAGGTTTGGTACTGAAATGGTCATTGTACAACTATTCTTATGAATAAAGGTATTATAACATTTATGTTGTTAAGCTTTCTAATCTATTTACACTTTGAAGCTAGTTATATTTTGAATTTTAAAGGCCAAACTTCTGTTGTTGTCAGGCAGAATCCCTGTTCGACTATATATTAGAGATGTTGGTAATGATTTCAATGATTTTGATGAAGTACCTACAATCAATAGTTGGGATGCAATCTCATATATCAATCGGGCGATCGATGTTTCTAAGTATGGAGGTAAACTTCTCAACCTCGTATTTCCAATGGGATTATCTATTTTCTTTGTATGTGTATGCACACTACAGTTTAGTATATAATTTTAGAGGTACTGCTCTTTGATCCTACACTCGATGTGATGTAAGATATTTGTTCTATTGCTCACCACCATTTCATTTCACTTTTTTTTTCTGATGGAGGATCTATTTTTTGGAAATTAATTTTAGATGTGCTACTTGAATTTAACCAAAAAGAAGTATCTGTCTGATGATGCAGGATACTACATGACATTGAAGCATGCCATGACAATTTTATTACCAGAAATCTTTACTGAACCTATGATTGATATATGTGAGTTCAGAGGTGATGCTGATTGTGATGAAGCTAGTTCAGGTGCGGGTCGTTCAAAAAGTGGCACTGCAACAGAAAGTGCTGTGGAAGACGGAACATTATCCACAAACAAGCTGTCAAAGAAAGCTATATTAATCCGCATCCAGGGGATCGAACCGGATGTGGACATTCCTTTCTTTTGGATTGTTAACAATTTAAAGAATCCAGAGTACTTCGTTCACATTTGTGTTTTCATCAAGGGATCATAAAATCAAAGCAACATAGGCTTAGACACTTCAGTTCCCTAATGATGTATAGTGCAGGCTGCCTTTCTGGGGTATCACAGAACCACACTGTACATATGTGAAACGTTGATTGTTTTGGTGAAGCTACCACCTAGCAAGTGTTTATAATTTGATATATGCCGACCTGGGGAGAGAGTTTTGGGCTTCATTGTTAGGTAAATGACACGACAATCTCGACATCCATACTCATTTGATGTTACTTTGGCCATATTCGAGCAAAATCACATTTCAAATTTACATCCATACTCTTATTTAAAAGACTAGTTTAATTTTCTTTTCTAATTGTTGATCAAATCATATTTGAATGATCAAACATTTTAATAAAATTATTTCTTAAAAACTTCCCCCACTGAATGGTCATTTAATTCACTTAGTGTTGATACAGAAACCGCTTCAGCTTTGAATTTTTTTTATTCTTGCATGAAACAATATGCATTCTGCATGTGGTGCGAGATTTACAAGTGCATAATTTAATTATCTTTTGCTTAATTCTTGTTTAATCAAGTTTAAGGACTTGAAACATATTCCAGTGGTGCTGAGTCCAATTCTTTTTAACCTATAAGCATCTTTAAGCTGGTGAGAGCAATGAAGAGGCCCTCATACATACTGCAACAACAACACTACCTGTCAAATACAGATATCGGCGGATTGAAAACGCATAAAGATCCTGTTCGTATACTTTATTAATTTTTTCGGCATCTTAGACACTTTTGGAAAGGTCTCTTACAATACTTTTTTCAGAAGAAAAACATCCTTGCAACTTACCCAGGGCTTACGACGCGGCCCCCGCGCGTCATGGGCCCTCTTTTTTTCCTAACATTTTCTCTTTGCATGATTGATTCCAAGTTATCATTTTATGATTTTCGTAAGATTTTTCATGTGCTTTGCCCTTTTTCTTAAGAATTTTTAGTTAGTTCCATAATTTTGTCAATTAATGGCTTAGGAATAAAGTATGCATAGATAAAATGCACCTCCCTGAACAGTTCTCCACGTTACTCTTCATCAAGCATGCTAACCTTAGATGTAGCCTTTTCTATTGTTAAATGAAAATTACTTGAGCTAAGTCAATTTCTCAAGCAATAGTTGGCGTTTCTAATGTATATGACTCAATAGCGACTCAATAGCGGGATTGACGCTTACCTTGTGACCAACTTGTGTCAAAATGCTCTCCATATAAATGAGACCTACATTTCGGAGTCCCGTGATCCTTTGAAAAAATGCATGCTCGAGCGTTCCTCCAAGAGTTTGCTCAAGCGCTGCCGCATAAGACCCTTCGCACGACCATGCTCCGCGATCCGTCGTGCCCCAAATATTTCACTTCCTAGACTCACCAAAATCATTCAAAGGACTTGTCTAGATGTCTCGCTCGCCTAGACGTCGTAAATAAGTGGTATATTTCACTTAAAAGACATGTTTGAATAGTGTCGCGACCCCAGTTTAAACTTTGGTTTATCCCGCAGGTCGTAACATATCATGGACGATCAAGTAAAATTGCGGAAACGCGTTATTAATTCAAAAGTAATATAATAGAAAGTGGTCAAACCATACAAGATTTTTATTGATCATTCAGAGTCAGTGCACTATTTAACTTTTACATACAAGTCTAGTTTCAAATATTACAACCATCTCTTTTCTTTTATATTACACACACAAAATGACTCTCAAGCTCTTCCAAAAGAAACATAGGAGACACAAGTCTCATCTATACCTCTTGTCCAAAAGTGCTTCTAATCCCGACATAAGATTGCCAAGCACAGCCTCGGAAACTGGTCTACTGATATGAAAAAAATATGAAAACACAATATGAGCAAACCACAACTCAGTAAGTTGAAAA
>LTAE01000387.1:27594-47204 GCA_001647135.1 Pontederia paniculata | reverse complement strand
CTTCCTAAAATTTATTAAAAATCATATTTAGTACACATTAACATATATGAACAATTACCAGGAATTCAATTTTCCAAATTCTAAAGTTTTCGAAAATCATATTTTCATGCTTTAGTCAGATTTCGCTAATCTTCAGCATATGCAAACTGAAACTAAAATGCACCATTTAACACATATATGATGGTAGATATTAACTACATAAATACACAATTAACATTTATAATCTCATATGAATTATATCATGGATATCACAAATAGTTTGTAAAAAATTCCACTGATTTTCAAAATCCATTGTGAGGATTTTTTTTTTTGAAAATTGTCTTATTATGGGTGACTAACTCTAACAAAAGTTAAAAAGTTGTTTGGATGCACTTATTGAATTCTTTTAATATTTAGCAAAACAAAATAAATAAAAGATTGCATAATATTATAACATATCTTAGGATTAATGTGATATAAAGAGCTGTCAGCAGCGTAAACAAATATTATAGTAGTCATTAGAACAAATTATAAATGATATATTACTTTTAGGACATTTGATGAAACTTGGTAGTTCACAAAAACTAGAAAAATAACATAGAAGGATATTTTCATGGAGCATAACGCCAAAGTTCAAACATGAACTCATAGCTTCACGAACAAACTTGTTTTCTCCATTCATTCGTTGCTTATTTGCCTTGTAACGAATCAATGAAGCCCATCGGCACGAAGAGGAATGGGCAGAAAGAAAGGATGACCTCCTCTGGTAGAAATTCCAGAGATTGAGAAGCTAATATCTTTTTACATCGTTTTAGGCTCAAACCGACGTTTTCTAAACCGGCCAAAATGCATTTTTTTTTCTTTAGCTGAGAAAAACCGGCGAAATGGATGAATTCACTGATTTTACAATGGATCCAAACAGTCGTAAGAGCCCAACAAAAGATCTCATAGATCTGAACCACAGGCAACAGGTTGGAATCTTGAAGCAATGAACAGCTAAAATATTGCAGCTGATTTCAGGAAAAAGATCACGACATATTTAGATTTTTGAAAAGGATGAGCGTCTTCAAAATTCTTAATACATAGTTCATGAAAAATGAGAAATTCCCTGGCAGCACGACACTGGTAATATATACTCAGGCATTATCTACTGAAACGCCCTACAGTTCCTACTTTTGGATATTCCCATCGCATAGCGAGCAAGATGATATCTCCGAAGTCACTAAAGTGATTGGTGGATAAGCACTTCTTAAGGGATGAAAATAAGTAGATAATCCTCTGAAAGGTGGTTTTCAAAGTCAGATATCAGCTACAAGGAAGTTTCCAGGTAAGGATACCTGCACACCCATGCAACAACCAAATATGAATACTTGATCATCAAGATGCAGGCAGAGCAAAGGAGAAAGAATAAATAAAGAAGGCAAGCGACCTTTTCGCCTAACTTAAATGGAGGCAGGCCTCTGTAAGGGCATCCATTACAGCGGAAGGCATCGCCAAGCCCGCACTGTAAGATGAGAATAACTCAGCAGTGTATAATAAGTAATAGAGTGTAGAAGTAATGACATCTTCCTTGAAAGTGTCACTCACATTGCCACAAGCAGACTGAGGATTGTTTATCTGCTCTGAAGTCAGTCCAAGTTTCTGCACTTTATCCTCAGCCTCAGCCCTACCACAAGTGCAATTTTTACAAGCCTTTCTTGTGCTTCCAACTTCACAATCGTCCGCTGAACCAAATTTATTACATAAGATGTTTGAACAGTAAAAGCAAGAGAAGGAGCACAACAATGAAGAGTACAATTCGTGAACTGACCAACAGGAAGCTGGGGTTTCTGCAAGTCTTCCTCTGTCAGGAGGCTATCTTCATCGATCAGATCAGCTTCATCATCAAATTGGATCTTTAGTGCAGTACTTGCTGGTTTCTTTAAGGGGAATGATGAGCCTGTCGTCCAGGAGGCTTTCTTACCCTTCAACTAGAAAAGGTTCCACAATCCACATGTTGAAAAATCTCAAGAAATATGAAAACAAACTGAAAAAGGTATCGCACCGGAAAATTGCAAGAGAATCAGGATTCAACTCACAGTAACAAAAATAACATCTGCAACTGACAAGAAAGGTTTCATCTCCACCGGTTGCACTTCCAGAAAGCCTTGAATGAGCAATTTGCGCTCCAGATTTGAGCTTGGCTGCAAGGCAAGACCTTTTTTAACCTTCAGTTTCCAAAAAGAAATAACAGCATTCCTCAGATGATATATACCTTTTCCACTTCGGCAGAAGAGAGATTAGCCTGCACTATGAATTTGCCACCGGGTTTCAACACTCGGCTGATCTCTTCTATCCACTGATCGGCAAAAAGCTCAGGATTTTTCAAGACGAGAACGACGACATCCATGGACTCAGAACTGATTGACAATTTCTTTCCTACCAATAGCACAGTGACGGTGAGGTTTTAATAATATAAGCATTCTACAACCTGTTCACAGGATTCTAAAGAACATAAACCACACAACGAGACATCTGCTGGCCATTGAGTCTCACCCCCTTAACCAAAGAATGCCAAAGAAACGAATCAACCAAAGAGATTAAGAGAGATAAAAGGCTTCTCACAATTATCGATATTCAAATTTCAGATTATGAAATGTGATTGCTATTTTTTTTCCAGATATCAAGACTGTTTACAAATACTGAGCTACCACAAACAGCTATTTTTCGCCATTTTCGTTAGCAGAAGACAAAAACAAAAAACCTAAACAATTAACGCCGGGACTCAGATTTTTTTTTTTCACCTCACAATGAACGTTTGGGTAAGAAATACGTGGACTATGTTAAGCAATTTGCACTAAAATATGAACTCAAACGCAACACAAGCATTTAAACAATCATAAGCCGGACAACAGGAACAGTTTTCGTTTTTACCAAGTGATTCGCACTTCGTGACGACAGTAACATCTTCTTCCGAGACCGCTTGGACCCCGGCGCCCCTCACCGCCGAAAGCACCGTGCCGACGGGCAAAACGGCGTCGTCAGTGAGCAGGAGGACGCCGCCGTTCTTCTTCACCCCGGCGTCCTGAAACGTTCATCGCCATTGTTAGTATGAAACGACGAACGATGCCGAATCCTAAGCGCCAAACGAGCAACAGTAACCATCAAGTTTTAACAGATGGATCGAGTTTGCTCACCATGGAGAAGATCCTAGAAATCAGTTGTTTTCTACAGCAGATCTGAAGTGGAAACCCCCCAAAGCTTACAACTCGCTCGAAGGAATGCCGCAGTTGTATTGTACGTTGTTTAAGGACCAGAAAGGAGGAAGGAAAAAAAATGCGAAAATTAGTATGAAACGGGAAAGGGGCAACGGCAGGTAAAAGAAACCGTGGGAAGCGACGGAAAACCACATCGGAAGTGGTGGGTAGTTTTTATATAGGGAGGTCCGTGTGGATCCCACGCTTGCATGGCACGTCATCCAACGGTGGCGATCGACTCCACGATCGAGCGAGAGAGAGGCATGCGACGGACGTCGCTCGAAGGAAGCGGTACGAGGGAAGGTGCAACACGTGGAAGGTCTGGACTCGTGTCCGCCATAGGGGATCACGTGTGCACCAACATGGGAAGCTGTTGCAGGGAACGTGCTCGCCTGGTCCAATGGGTGCTCGACAAGTGGACATCGAGGTTGATGGATTTTTCAGGCCGACCATTGCGATTGAAATATCAAGTGGTCACATGAATTGTTGCACGTTATAAGTATATCTCATCCGCAATGAAAAACATGCATGACATTAGTCCCTTAAATTATTAATTAATATTTTTGTTTGAATATTCGTTCGAAACTTTGACTTTTTGATATTGAGAACTATTAACACATAATTAATTCGAAATAAATAATAATAATAATATTTTTAAATTAAATTAGTGATTCTAAAATTTAAACTCAAGGTTACTAACTCAATATCCTTATATTAATAATTGTAGATCAGTTATTCAATATTTTTTTTTTCAAACTTCAATATTCTACTTTTATTAATAAAATAATTATATTTATTAATTTAACGAAAATTTATCTTTTATAGCTTTGGTCGAACACAAGACACGAAAAATATAGAGTCGAGATGACTGCAATGACATTACTGTAAATTTGGAAACTAGAACCGCATATGACTCCAAGTAAACTTTTCCATTGATTCTATAAGCTAGTATAGAAATGGTAGTATGTTCTTTTTGAGCACAATTGTCGATCCATCACAAAAATGTCAGTTAATGAATGCCGACTTGAAGTGGTCATCGTCGATTGTAGAATAAATGTGGCCCATGGCCACATGGTAATCGATGGCTTCCCTGCTCCAAAAATAAAACAAAGATAAAAGAGGCTTTAATTTGATCCCAAGATAGAAAACGTAGACAAACAGAGAGAAGAAAAATACTTGATCTTAGTAATCGGCAATCCAAGTCGCTTAGCAACTTGATCAACATGAAGCCCATGGTCGCTTTCACTGTTCAAATATGGTTTAGCATTAAAGACATACATAGTGGTGACAAGGAAAGAAATTTGCGATACGACATGCAAGACCTCCGATATCATAAATATATAAGGCGTAACATGATAAAATAGCAATATTATATTTTTGTGTGCAGCTAAAATATATACGGATGACGTGATAAAATAGCAATAGTATGTTAAGAATATGCATCTAAACTCACAGGCTTGCTGGCTCCTGGAAGATGCTCAACACTAACTTATGGACAGCAGGCTGACATTTATGGGCAGCAGGCTTACGTACCCTCATGCTACCTCTTTGAAAAGACTAATGACAGACAAGAAACAATGGTGGTTAATTCTCTGTTATGTGAAGTATTCAAGAATGAGAAGAATTGAGATGCAAATTTGGCAAAACCTGATTTGAGATTGAAGTCAGGGATTCCTCGATTTCGTTCAACAAAGTGCCACCAGATAATGAATTCATCGGGGTTTCAGGAACTTCATCATCCTGCGCAAACCACATCCAAGACCGTAAATCACAGAAAATTTGTGCAACATACATTAAACAGACAAGCGTAGAACACAAATATACGGTGAGGCTTTTATATACCTCGTCTCTGGCGTTCTTCAAGTGTACATTAATACACTGAATAAAGTGAAGTGTGATTGCATTGTAGTCAACAACTGGTCTGGATAGTGCAATTCATTAAATACATAACTTATGCATTAGAAATGAAAATTAAATTGTCTACAATATCAAATTACAAAAGCCTTGATAATAATTAATAACAGAAGAATAAGGAATGCAAGGCGTGTTGAAATAGAAACTTAATAACAGAAAAAAGGCAAGTAAAGAAAAGTATAATATGGTTCCCCATTTCCTAAGCTTGAAATCAGAGCATTTATCCATTAAGTGACACCACTTAGCAGACAATTATTAGTCCATTATTAAATTTATCTCTAGAAGAAAATATTTGAGACCTGTTAAAACTATTTCAAGGTAATGAACAAATAAATTTTGTCTGTTGGCTCTTAAATTAGTTTTGAGTTTCAAAAAAGAAAAGAAAGTTCATTATGCTAAACAACATAGTTTTCACCGGAGCAACCATTAAAGTTGGCTCTAAAAATAACATCCAAGTAGAAGTGCATACAATCGGATATAGGATGGGATTAACCATTTACCAAAGTTAGCTTTACAAGACTAATATGCTAAATAAGTAGGACTAAAAATATGTTGGATACAAAACACAGCCATTTGCAATATGAATGGCATGTTAGGTTTTATTTTTCTTCGAAAGCACATTTGGTCATTCTCTTTAATTCGTGACTTTTATGCTTATACTGGTGATATGATTTAACAATTGCCAACTATGACATGTTTGCTGTGATCGTTGTAGATCTTGGAATTTAGAAACAAAAAAGCATATCTAGTCGTCAAAGTCCCCTCCTGGTACATATTGGATTTGAGATCACATTTCATCTTTGTTTACTAGTTTCAACAATAGTAGTCTTATCTTATTTGAGGTTCTCGCAGAAGTTCGCCCTTGGAGGATTTCTTAACCTTCAGTTTGAGACAAAAAGTGAATAATTGGACTCAAGCAAATAGGCAGTAGGTGGAAATGTATGGCGTTGAATCATCTAATCAACATTTAGTATTCAAATGTCGAATCAGTGCAAAACCCCTAAAAAATGGTAAGTTGATATAAAACTGAAACATTCTAAAACATGAATTCTTCTTTTAGAGCATAATAAAAAATTACTTCAAGAAAGATGAACCTGATTTGTGTAAAAGTGTCATATTACCTGATAGAAAAGGCAACAACTCGTCTTTGCTCTTGAAATCCTTTGAAGCTACCGATAACAGTAACGTACATCCCATTCCTTCATCAGAAGTAATATCAGATTAAATCACAAATACTGCGAAAACAGATCCAAAAAGGAGAGAGGGCAAAAATAATTACTGAATCAGAGCGGTTTCATTTGCATCTGAACCGTCATTGACCCTGATAAATTCATAGGCAAATAAGCATATCAAAATCGGACAAATGCCAAGAAACAAAACCGCAGCATCTTTTCCACTTTATTGTGGTACCATCTCATGACATCGATTCGTCCAGTGCCATCATCGAGCGTGAAGGAGATGTCTGTAGCCCTCTCCGCCTTGTTCACCACCAGTCCCAAAAGCTTAACCTGCAACAATCAAAAGCCACAATCATTAACAGTTCCCACAAGAACAATCTAACGCAAAAGGGAAGGCAAGAAACAATTCACAGAATCAAAAAAATATTTGAAAAGGCATACATTGGTAGCATCGACTCCATCGACGACGAAACTGGACTTATCACCGGCGGACTCGTAGGCCTCGCTGATTTGCTTCACCGTCAGCGATATAACTCCGGGATCACCTCCACGGCTCTAAGAAGCAACGAATGGTCGATGAGATGATCGATAAAAAATACACAAAGGGAACT
Organism: Pontederia paniculata; assembly: GCA_001647135.1. Classification (NCBI taxonomy): domain Eukaryota; kingdom Viridiplantae; phylum Streptophyta; class Magnoliopsida; order Commelinales; family Pontederiaceae; genus Pontederia; species Pontederia paniculata. Next base: position 40,286 of record LTAE01000387.1, on the reverse strand, counting down.
GTAATGTATCAGAAATCAAGACGAGTTCTTGATACCTTGGAGACGCCGCCGGAATCCGGCGCTTGGGTGGATTGCGACGATGCGAAGCTGTCCATTTGGCTCGCGAACATTTTTTTCCGCTATCTTCTCTCTTTAACTTGGAACCCTAACGAGCGAGATAAAGGCGTAGGAAGGCCGAAGGAAATGGCACGGGGATGAGCGCGGGAGCTTTTAATTGTTGCGGGTGGAGAACAAAAGCTTCCCGCCATTTAGGTCTTCTGTTCTTTTCCATGTTTTTTCGTTCATTTTATCTCTTTTCTATTAACAGAATATCAGGTATTTAAAATCGACATAGATCAGATGAAAATTTAGTTGGACAAGTATATTATCTAATTATGTGTTGAAAAATATAATTAAAAAATAAAAAAAGAATATGTGCACACTATTTGTACATATGATTTTTTTTATGAAACATGTCTGTGCTAAAGACATTGCACTAAAAATATGCTATACTTTAAAAAATATATTAGTGTATTAGTGATATTTAACTAATTTAATATCAGTTTGTCGATATTTGTAATTGCTAAATTCAAGGTATTAAGTAGTCGGGAAAAATAACATATTAATCAATTAAATTAATTGATTATTTTATCCATTTAACTTGTACTTGAGAACTTGGGAAGAGATCTCAATTTTTAATAATCAACTAATTGATTTATGCGCGGGGTTAATTTAGAAATTATAAAGGAAATAGATAAATTATTATAATTTAATAAAAATTAAAAGAAATCCTTTAAGTTGTATTCACTGTATTATCTGATAATCTATATTATCTTTAAAAAAATATCATTAATTAAAGTATTGGCATTGTATGTTACTTAATTTAGCATGCATAGAAAATGTACATGAAAATCTTTGTTGACTTATTTACTATAAAAGTATGGACAGTCTACATTGCTTAATTTGAATTATACGAACTTGAATTACAAACATATACTCTAAACTCATAGAATTTACACACCAAACAAATAAATGTATAAAGTAACTAGCATACAATTATCTAATAATAATAATTATTCTAAATTATGATTATATTAAAATAATTAAATTATTTATTATTTACAATATATGAATAATTTATTTTAATTAATTAATTATGCTAATATTAAAATTATTAGAAAGAATAATAATCTATTTAATGATAAAAAAATAAGATTGTGGTTCACGGTGGAACATACATATGATCAACTATTCATTTTTATATTTTTAGTTTAGATTAAAACAATAACAAACCACCTAACTAAAATAACAATTTAAATCAGAGATTTAAAAATGGACGATTGATCATATGAGTGTTTCATCGAGAAACACATGGAGGGGAGCTTCACCTCCATTAAACTCTAAAAATTAATAATATTATTATAGTGATTAATAATTATTATATTAATTAATAAATATAATAATATTATTTATTTAATTATTTTTATTATTAATTTAAATAAATTTTTGAGTGACGAATGTGGAAAGAAAGATTATAGCATATTATCATTCAAGTCACAATTTAAATTGTCATCTTCTTCATTAATAATTCAAATTGTTACTTCACAAATAATCTGCAATGTCCACAATATAAATTATTTATAAAATTAAAATAAATGAACAATATATTATGACGAATCTAAATAATTCAATTTAATATTATCTTATAATGTAGAAAAAATCTCTAGTAAAATACCTTCTTAATTCATGAATTTGCACCATAATTATGTTCTGATTTTTTTGTTAGTAATATGTTATTGCGGGCCTAAATCCATTGCTTCTCATTTTAGTCTCGTACATTTTTTTTAAAGTTCGATATGTTAATTGTATTCATTTAAGAATTGTCCGTCTCACCGCCATATACTTTTTGTTGGATGAGTGAAGGAAATTCTAAAGTTAGCATAATAATATGAACTAATAATTACTTGACTCGTGACCTTAGAGAAATGTCTAAGTAATTTCTAAAGATGGTGGCTAAATGATTAAGGAAAGTTAATAAAATGATAGTCCGATAAGAAAAGTAATCAGATGAACTGACTTTCAGAAAATTTCCTTAAAAATTGAATAAACTGAAGCTTTGTTACGCCTCTTAATAACATCATACACGTCGACAAAATTGTACCTACTATTTATATTTATTCCGTTAAATTTAGGTAAAAACCATACAAGAAAACTCAGTAGGCACAAATCGAATCACCAAACATGATATACTGGTAGCTGCGGGAAACTGCATTAGCTTTTGCTTTTATTATTTATTTCCATTTATAAATGGGATTAAAGAATATGTGGAGTAAATCTAATTGAATGAAAGATGACGTAACATGCCATAAATTACAGCGAGTAAAATTTAATATATTGATTAAAATTATAACTAATCCATGTGCTTTCCTCTTCGCCTTTTCGCCTTTTCTGCCACTTCTTCCTCGTCTTCGTCTTCTTCCTTCTCTTCCCTGCACGATCCACGTTAATCAGTCTTCTCACCAAAATCAATGTAGAATGGTATGCGTTTCAATAACAATCACTATAAACAAAGTTTAAATTCGTCATGTCTCAGCGTTTAATGCCCAGCTAACTTCTTTCACAATTTAACCCTTATTTATCTTTGTAACAAATTGCATATGCGCTAAGAAACTAGTATGACATAGGCCAAAGAAAAATTAAAAAGCAACATATGATTACAACAACACTCGTCGTGGCACGTTCTCCCTCATTTCCCCTTGTACGACATGATGGTGACTAAATTCTTGACGAGAACAAAGAACAAAACTGAATGTGCTTATGGCTTACCAAGGGGGACTAACAGATGGTCTGATTCTTGCAGGCATCCCCGAAGGGTTGTGTAAATTGGCAACTAGTTGATGTGCCAAGATGGGTTTCGGAGTTATTGACATTTCGCCCAATGAGAATTCAAAATCATCCTCGCTCTCGGAATCATCATGTTCTTCCAAACCTTCCTCGTGATCAGCAATGTCTGGAGCATCAAAGTCATCAAACTCTTCATCTTCACTGTCACATAAGCTGTACGTCTTCTTAACCATTGGCCAGCACTTATAATTCGGCTGCATAAATCTTCAAATCATCAAGCAAAGGTTAGAGAAGATGACGGCATAATGTCAGTTACAATAGTTGTAAGTTTCACGAATGCAAAACCAAAGAACTTAATAGCAAATGAGATAACTATTAAAATCCAACAAGGTTTCCAAACAAAGAAGTTTGAACCAAGCTATCACATAAAGAAGAACCATCAAAAGGTAATTTTTAGTCTTTTTGTTATAACATCATGACATTTAAAGGGTGAAAAAGAAAATGCAATACTTCATAAACATCAAACTGTTCAAGTGAAATTGGAACACAAACTTAATATCATTGAAATATACAATTTTATTGTCAAGATGTTTTTGCCTAATTATTTAACTATGGTTAAGTTCAGTGTTTCATTTAACTAAAAGAGGATTGTTTATTTATTACATAACTTTCTTAAACTAAAAGTGAGTAAACTAAAACATGCATACCGGTCCGAATCCTTTAGCAGATATGGGTCGAAAGGGAAAAACATGTCCAATCTTTCAGTTCCTCCAAAAGCTTTTGAAAGTTCAGATTCAAGTACATTTTCTTTGACAGAATACTCTGATGCAATAAACAAATGGGCATCCTTTGCCTGTCCCAGAAATTCTCGCACTATGGATGGCAAGCATACCTATAATTTGACAAATTAAAAACAATGTCAGCACCTCCAGGCAAGAGAGCATATGCTAGCAGAAGAAGCAAAAGGCCTGAGGCTGCTAAAGTACAAAATTTAAAATTAAATAATCGATCCAAAATATAAACAGACCTTGAGAGGATCCAAGGGGTGGCTCAATATTGAATCAAGAGGTAAATTAAAAAGCAGTGTTTTGAGGTGAGGAACATCCATTATTGATCTCATGCGGAAGCAAAGGATATACATCACAGCCTGATGTGAGCAAAATATTATAGCACAGTTAGGATAGCAGGACTAAGAAAATAAATAAATTCAGCTTGTATTTAAAGATATACAAATCTAAGTATTTGGACTACCTAACCTAGTTAATTGTAATAATCAATAGTGAAGACTGCAACAGCGGAACTACATCATGAAACAAAATGCAGCATATTTTATGGCCATGTATTGTTCTGTTGGCATGAGTATTTTGCATAATACGGAAACAAATGTGTCATCCAAACAAAAGCAGAACCAAAATTTCGAAATAGCTAGAGCCATGAGATCTGGGAGCACAATGATAAAGTTGGACAATCTTTTTTTTAGGGTAAAATTGGACAATCTTAGAAGTGAACAAGATTTTGAAAACATAGGAAGCTTTATCGGATGATAGTTCTATATTTGGAATATGGAGTAGTTGCCATGAATACCAGATTACCCTTAATATGTAGATATATGGATGACTAGTCCTTTGTAGATATCCTTTTACCCTTCACAAAATATTTGTATAACACAATATATGAATACATGAACAGTGTCTGAGAACAGCGCCCCAAATGGACTGATAAAACGAGGATGAACATATCTTTTTATAGAATTCTAAAGATTCACGCATAAGGATCCGAACATATAATTTACCTGACATCCGGAGTAAAATATTTGATGTGCTTCAGGGTTCACTCTTTTCTCTTTACTTCCTTGGAAGTGGCAATATTTAAAGCACCAATCAACTAATCTGAATAGTGAAGATGTCAACTGAATACTAAGAACTACCAGTTTTCTGTTTTATGCACAAAAGAATTACCAGCACGAGCAGAAAAGAGACACTGACCTTTTAAGTATGGCAAAAGTCACAGAAGATGAAATGAACTTTGCTCGTACAAGATAGCTTGCAAGATATGAAATGGCATTCATTCTGATTACATAAGATTGGGTTAAAGATAGGCAGTATGTCACTAGATAAAATAATAGAGAAAATAGAATTCAAACAAAGTAATAAGGATGCTTAAACTTTTGCTACCGATGCTTTAACCCTTAAAAAACAAGTCTCTTTACACAGGCAGAAACTATGCCTCTAAAATGTAAACGCATCTTCAATAACCAAGCCACAAACAAAACCATCCAGTAAAAATAAGCATGAAACTCATTATATTTGTCGGTAAATGCAGAACAAGAAATGATAGAGGAATGAAATGGCTAACTACAAAAGGACGAATAGTTGATTTGTTGGATTTAGCCATTGGTGCATGTATGAGAAAATTCAGATTTACAAATAGAATACATTCCAGTCTTAATAACTAAAAAAGGATAGTCCCATGTGGTACTCTGTGGCTAGTCTGGGGAAGGGTCAATCCTTCCCCCTGTTTCTGTGGTGAAGCAACTTAGCCAGTGGGCAGAGGCTTGGCTTCTTCAAACTTAAAAACTATTCAAAAGATATCCAAAACACTCTAAAAGGAAATTCCACCACATAAAACATTTTATCATTATTATCATTTCATGAAAGGGACCTGCAGGAGGGCACCTGTGATACGATGTCAAAAAGTAAGAACACTTGAATCAGTGAAACTGGTACGAAAATAATTTGATTATGGCAAAGTTAACACAACTATTTTTAGATTAAAGTTAATACAACTATAAGCAAAGGATTGGACAAACTTCGACTGAAATGAAAATGATTTGATTTTCGCAAAGCTAAGGCAACTACCAGCAGGGAAGGGATTGGCCAAGAGTAGCTCATCCTAACTCACTCAAATTTGTCTTTGGCCAACATAAAGTCAACGGATGAATTTGAGAATGCACACGCCTACCAGTTACATAGTAGTATTTCAAAAGTTACAGCTAAAAGGAATGCACATGCTAAGTCTAGCTTATTTTATGTGTAGACAACCCTATAATTACAGAAATATTTTGCATAGTAAAAAATTCTTTTAATGTGTCCATTATCAACCCTATAGGCACAAGAACCCTTTGTTAACTAACTACTTACTATAATTGGGACCATCTTTGTGTTTTGCACTAAGCCTTATATGGAAGCAAAACAAGGAAATTGTGTCTTTCTGCACAACTCCATATGCCACTCAATGAAAAAAGGATGAGTTAGATGTCAAGAACAGGCTAAAAAGTGATTGTGGCTTAAAATAACGTGCGAATGGAAGGACTGAACATTCTCATACTGCAAACTCAAGCTACTTCACGAAGTTTGAAGTTAAAAGTAAGCCATCATCTTAATACAACCATCAACTAATAAGCATGTGACCTTAAACTAAGAAAAATGTAACAGCTCGAGACTATGGCGCATCAAGATCGCTTGATTTAAGTCTCATTCAAAGTATAGGCACTAGACAGAAAATTTTCTGATTACCTGGCAATTGTATCTTCGGCTTTGGAAACAAAAATATCCGTAAGCTGAACAGCAAACTGCAGACCGCAGAATTCAGGATCCAACGAACAGGTGTAAAACATCACAAACTGCAAAGAGTAGAAACTAATATCAGGGTGGAGGTCTTGATAAAACACCAATATAAAACTCCTAAACTTTCTAAAAAGCAAAAGAATAACAGCACCTGAGCAAATTTTGATTTATGAAGCTTCAGTACAGTTCTTCGGAAGATCTCTGAAAGAGTTTCAAACACCTGTTTTCATCGCAGGAAGATAGTTGGAGGGTACACAATCCGACAAGAGAAAAGGAGAGAAGAGAAAAAAATTTGACATGAGCACTCTACTCAGAAAAAGAAAAACACATGAACATACATTAAACAAGGATATTATGTCATAGTTATATTTCCATATTTTTTTAACAAGTAGTTTTATTTATGGAATAAATCAGGTTCAATTGCAGCTACTCTACCATTTCAGTGCCGTATTTTCACTACAAAAAATAATAGACATTGCGAGATTTAAAAATACTTATTGTGTAAGCTCACCTTCAAGAGATGGCCACCATCTGCACGTATCTTAATATGCTCACAGACTACAACCATTAAGCTATCCAATTTATCGGCAAATACATTGCCTTTAATAGCTCCATTATTTCCGTCATGATGCTGAAAAAAGTAATATGCACTTTAGAACACATGTTGCTGGGATGAACATCAACCAGAAAACACTCAAGCTGTCAACTATTTAATGTTTTAAACAAACCTTTTTGTCTCCTTTACTAAGGTCAACTGAGTTTTCTTCCAGGTCTTCTGGTTCTTTATCAAATGCTATTCCCCTGTTATGTTCCTCCTTAAGAACGTCGTCTAAGCTTATATTTACCTAGAACAATTGAAAATGAAAATACCCCTAAAAAAAGTGAAAGTGAACTGTGTAGCCATAAAACATTCAGAAATAAGCCATGAACTCAAGGAACAAACAAGAGGTCAGGACTCACATCTAATTCAGTAAGCAAATCCACCACTTTCACCAATAATATGCTTCCAAGGAAGTTTCCAATTTCATATTTTTCCAATCCGAGCATGCACTCCACAAACAGTACAATAATCTGCACCCATTGCAACCAGAACAATGAGATTTTACTTCTAGATATATTAACACACAGCGAACTCCAGAAAACCACACATTTTTATGTTATATTAATGCAAATCAAACAAAGGAGTCCAAGTAAATTGTAAAGGAAAAAAAATGTCCATAAGGGTGTAACATGGCTTGAAAAAGAAAAGAATTATGATAAAAACATGTTAACAAAATGGTCAAATGATACATCAAAAAAGTATGTTTCTCTATAACGACCATGCAAAATGTATCTTCTATATTATATTAAATAGATAAACTGTACCTAAATTCCTAGAAACTCAATTTACCATTAAATTAAGCAACTTACTTCTTTAGGATCTGTATATTTAGGCATTCTTTTGTCAATGATGTCCTTTAACTTCATTGGAGCAACAGGCGCCAAACCAGCAATATTATTCAAGGCCTCCTGTAGCTGTCTATGAACTTCTTCTCTCCGTACAACCCAACGTGCTTGGATAATGGAGTCCCGCAATCTCTGAGGTGGAGAGAAGTTGCTAACAATCATGTGCAAACACCCATCGAGATACCTATCAGGGAAAGAAGCCTGGTAGATAACCAACAACAGATGTTAGAAATCAACATTCAATTTGGTACAATGCAGGATTATTTCATTGTTCAGATGATTACGAGGGTAGTGATCAGCTCCAATAGGGCATCCCTAGCATCCAGCCCATAATTCCATATACACATGGAGAAAATCTAGAACATAAATTGGAACCAGAAAATAAGTTATAATTATTGGTGATGTAGCAGAGAGCCCCCAAGAAAATAAGCACTCATAACATACATTGCTCAAAAGATTTCCATGGTATGTGGAATCTATCTTGGACACCTTGCTCGAAAGTGCTCTCGCAACCGTCTGGGAGTCCATTACAGAGAGTTAAATACTCAAAAATTAAAGAAGACAAGTTCAGGAACAAAATCATGTTACTTTGATGACCTACAGCCAGTAAAGCCTCCTCGTCAGGATTCATTCTCTTGCCGGGATCGACTATGCCCAGAAGGTATGCATACTGATCTTTATCACTTTGCAGTATCAAACTCGGAGCCTTCAAGGATAAGGAAATATTAGCCAAAAAACATTTCCTCGTCCTTAAATAGTGATCACAGTAAATTTCAAGACCTAATTCTAATTTTATATTTTAGGCATCAACAGCTAACGGGTGTTGATGCCCGCAAACTAGTAGCAGCAGAACTAATCGCAATCGATAAATCAAGTTGTTCCAAAAGTGAGAGAGATTGCAGCATGCTCACCATACGAACACCATCGAGGACACCAGTAACAGAGGACACGACCTCGGTGTCCTCGTAGAGCTGCATATAGTCGTCCGGCAATTTCACGCCCATCTTGTGCTCCTGGAACAAAGAGGGATCGATAGACTTGCTGATGCTGCGATCGCGAAACCCTGAAACAAAGTAATCGAGCGTAGATTGAGTTAACAATGAGATAAGAGGCAAAAGAAAGAGAACAAACGATTTCTGTGTCAAATTGAAGGCTTGGAAGGAGGACGAGAGAGAGAGAGAGAGAGAGAGAGAGAGAGAGAGAGAGGAGAGAAGAACAGAAACAATACTGCGTGCTTAGCAAATCTCGGCGTCGGATGAGATGACGGCCGGCGGCTCGTAGGTCGGATTGGGACAACCGGCGAGAAGAAAAGAGGGAACCGCCGCACAGAGCGCGAAGGAGGGGGTGCTAAATCCGGTGGCATTGGTTCGTAAGTCTCCCGGCTCAATCTAACGAGAGGGTCTTGCGAGGAGTTTATGAGTTGGAGTCGAAGTCTTTTTCTTTATTTATTTTTTTCGTTGGAGCTGTCGAAGGGTTATTAATATTTCATTAATTTAAAACTGGAATGCTGGTGGAAAATAAATCTGTAAAAATTATCAATTTAAAAAACAATCCTCGAAATCACTATTTTTTATAAAAACAATAGCCCCAATTAATCAGCTATATCAATCAATTTTATGAAAAAAAATCATCTCTTTTGGAGTTTTCATTTATTTTTTAGAAGCAAGATATTTTTTATCTTTTATGATCCATTCATTTAATTTAATTTTGTAACAGTGTTTATGAAACACATTAAAATATACATTTTCTTCATATTGTGTTTGAAAATTAAAAAAAATGAATGTGACTTAGGGTGTATTTGGACCACTCTATTATTTAAGGATTCCAAAGAATTCTTGTGAAAATTTCGAATTCTTTTATTTAATTATGTCATATTTAAGAATGTACTTGACAATATAATATTTTCGTCAGAATGATATTTCTATGATTTATAGGAATCTCATTTCCTCTAATACTTGTGTCAATCTAACATTATTAATTTAATGATTATGTTTAAAGTCATTATATTTTTTTTTAACTTCACCAAACAGAGTAAATCAAATGTCGTAATCCTACTTTCCAAGAAATATAATTAATATGAAATAGATTTCTAAAAATTCAAATATTTCTATCAATACTATAAAGTATGAACCAAATACACCCATAGAGTTTAAATGTAAAATAACTACTTTTCACAATAAAGAATTTAATAAGTTTTTCAAATAATAGTGATTAACAAAAAATCATTTTGTTTAACATTTAACAAATAAATAATAGAATTTGACTTTTATTCACAACTTATCCCACCGATATTGAACTTATAAATATATATCATATTAAAAAATATAATGGATATATAATGTTTTATTATAAGAAATAGATAAAGTGTCCATATAAAAAAAAATAAATTTTCAGGTTTTTCGATAAAATATAAAAAAATGAACTGATAGAACAGCGACAGGTGTTAGGAAGAGAGAATAATGGAGACCTCCGGTTTCAATCTTCTATGTCTGTACGAGAAAAATGGTAGCACCGGCACCGTCGCAAGGAAGAGAGACGGAAGCGAGTAAATGCTGACTTTATTCTTTCAACACCGGGAGGACGAGAGATCAAGGAGATCGACGGAGTGAGCAGAGGGAGACGCACCAGCGCCGGCGTGAGGAAGAAAGATCACCTCTTTCCCTCTATCTTTGTCGGGGTTCCTTCGTTCTTTCGTGAGGATAAAGGACGGTTAGCATTTAGTTAGGGTTAAAAAAAAGTAAAAGATTAAATATAAAAAAATTAATTTGAAGTCTTTGTTATCATCAATAATAATAATAATAATAATAATATGTTCTCCTAACATATAGTTATATAGACTTTAACTTCATCTATACTTATAGTTTTAATTTTTTTTAATTTGTTAATTGAATTGTATGTCTATTTTTACGTTTTGATTAATTTTAAAAATTATTTTTTTGTCATATATAAAAATATGAGATTTGACATATAATTCTAATCGAAGACATTTTAAATTTTAGTTCAAATAAAGATTACGTTAAAAAATTAAGAAAAAAGTTAAACGATAAAAGATATAATAATTATTGTTATTATTTTAAAGAATCAAACTAAATAAAAGAATAATTTGACTTTTTATTATTTCTATTCTTTTACAGGAAAGATAAAAATATTAAAATAAAATTTATTTGAAATGACTCCCGAGTCAAGTAAATTTATACCATTTTAAATTTCAGAGTATTTTGTTCGATAAAAAAAATAAGAACATAATTTATTCTTTTTAAAGTGTCCTCTAAGTAAAATCAATTATGAAATTTGAAAAATCTAATTCAATATAAAGAGTACATTAGCAAATAAAGAAAAAAACTTATTAAGCCAATTAATACAATTCCAAGTTTTAATTTATTCTTATCATCCTCAGAATATTATAGTTTTAATTTATATATACCAATTTCTCGTGATCTCATATATATATTATATATATATATATATATATATATATGATAAAGAAATAAAATTCTATAATTTATTTATGGTTATACCGTTACATACATTTAAAGACAATTTTTTTAATCACAATAAATGTTTTTTTATGTAACTAAAAAACCAGTTTAAAATGTTTATTATTTAGAAAATATATGGACCATAACACCCCAAATCTTGGACACATCAATAAAAGTATATCGATATTATTATGAGGAAAAGAATATAATGAGAAAATATGATATGCTCGAAAGTTGTAATGGAATTGGGAAGTTGCAATGAAGATAATTGTGGAAAAAAATAGCACCACTAGCTAGATGCGTAGTAAGGAATGTATATAGAGCGCTTATTTTTTATCATTCCACTAATTGAATGATTATAAATTATAGTTCAATTAATCATAAAACTTATTCAATTAATTCAATTATTATGAATCATAATTAAACTAATCATAGAACTCATTACTAATTTTACAACCCAGAACAATTTAACCGTTAATTAAGAGATAAATTAAGAGTAGTGATCTAAACCTGCTTTATACCTAGTGTTCGAGGTCTCTATTTTCTCTTATATAATTCGGGTGTTCTCTTTTCTATATACTTAATCAACAATATATACTTATTTTAAGGCGATTTGTCTTCTGAGCCCTGCAGTGCAATCTCATTTACGTGACAACAAGAAAGTTGTCTAGCATTATGATTTATGACACGACTTCCCTGTTATACCTTGGGCTTCGTCGTACATGAACATTTACCATAAAAAGTAAATAATCAACACCATTCAAAAGAAATAAAAGTTTAGATCAGATCGAAGTGCCACCAGGAAGTGCATCGGGAGAATAATAAAACAGCCATGCGCAACGCATTGAGCTAATCAGCTCGTGAGCCATCTATCAAAACAGGAATTCATCAAGATAATAAGATTTTATTAGAGCTTAATGAGTGTTAGACAACTAAATGACAAATGTAATAACATATGGACAAGCGGTATAGACATGCTATTATAAGCATCAGGAAGAAAATTTGATGAAGAAACTGCAAAAAGAAGGAAAATGGCCGCAAGTTGCACCCCTCTACTAAGAAGAATTTACATCTAAACAACTATTGAAGGTTTGTCAAGATCGAACGACAAATGCACAGTGAGTCCTGCAAAATGACAAACTTGCATTAATGGAGAATCAAAGGATTCGTTTTCTGGTTGGAGATGAGAAGATCAGAAACATACATCTAAACTTACATCAGAGGACAAATTTATTTAAGCAGGTCTAAATTTAGGGAAAAAAATGTTTTCCGAGATACTAAGCTCAATCATTCATCGTAGATGAACAAAATCTTAGGAAATCAAAATATCACTGTATCCCCCCCCCCCCCACCCCCCCCCCCCCCCACCACCCCCCCC
>LTAE01000387.1:13742-27514 GCA_001647135.1 Pontederia paniculata | reverse complement strand
CCCCCCTCCCTTTGCCGAAGAAACCATGCATATCTATAACATGTAGACGAGTACGTGACAACTTCTATTCTTACCCTAACTCGACAAGATCCAGATACAATTGATATAACTCTCTAAATTGCCTACTTAGCCATTAGAAACATATTGTTAATGATAATCAAGAGATGCAAATATAGAAACTAAAGCTAAGATAGCAGAGGAACAGCAGGAAGCTTAGCATGTTCCATAAGCTTCGAATGGCACAAGTCCCACAACATTCTATGCATTCAGAAAAAGGCATAACTTTTTGTTGAAAGAGAGAATGAAGTATAAATTAAAGGGTGTACCGTTTGAATAGGGTAAAATAGTCCTTGAATATGTTATGGATTGAAAATGCTTGAGCCACCGACATTAATAGCAATCAGCACAGCTATGCTTGTTACGACAGCAAGCCATACTAATGTCGAGTCTGAAAAAAAAAAGAACAAAAAAAATCATATTAAATGATTGCTATTACGTTATAATAGCTAGAGAAAACATTTCATTACCTCTGGCACTTCCTGAAACATTTTCAGGGTCAATCACTGGCGCCTCAGATGTTCGACCACGCACTCTTGATAATGGTGATTCTGGATACCTAGAATCCTCAGCACCTTTTTGACTTCCAGTTTCAGAGGCCATTATACCTTGGAATTCCTCACTTACAAGCAAAGCTGCCAGGAGATCCATAAAGGACTCTCTTTCTTTTCCGCTAGGATAAACACTTTGCTCAAAAGCTACATTATCTTGTTCATAATCTAAGCCCTCATCATCAGATACATCAGTATCTACATACTCTTTTTCAACTGCATCATCCTCTTCATCCTCGACATAAGCTTTATATGTGAGGCGGAGCAAAATTTCTCCAGAATATCGCTTTCCAAAAGGACTCCAACCTCCTTGTAAAGCTACAACTCTATCTGCAGGTACTGTATCTTGAAGCGTCCCCAGTTCAACCTGCAAAATTATTTATGTATCTTAATTTATATGCACCTAGAGATGTTCCTGAAGGAAAATGTTTATACCACAAACTAAAGAGCAGAATTTTACTTTTAAAATGAAAAAGATAACATAGAGTATGACATAGTAGAAGGGAATGTCTCATGATTTTTTTTACCAATAAAGATACTTATCAACGATATGTTAAGATACATGGCACATAACATACTTGTGTGATTAATTTAAGTTAAGAATACTGATTAACACATCTCCACTTAAGATGTGCTATGTAATTACTTTAACCATACAAGAAATCATTTGCATATGAAATATATGTAAAGAAGAAGGATACAGAACACAATGACAATTGACAAGCCTCATTACACATGCTTAGAATTGATCCCCAGCATTTCAATGTAAGCTATGAACTTGTGATATTTCATTGCTTTACCTCCCCCATGCCGACAGTGAAATCTGTAAAACCAACAGAGTCCTTCACTCGTATGTATAACTTCTCCTTTTTAGGATTGGCAACAAGCAAATGAAAATCCTGTTAACACAAAACATTAATCAGTTAATATTTCAATAATGTCTTCCACAACAATATGTAGGATAGGAGAGGTTCACACTTGATTCCATATAGGTTCTCCAGGAGGCCCAATGACTGTTGTCTGGCTATTTTTCTTGCTTCGAATGACTTGATCACCAAGACTTAGAACAACATATGGATCTGTTTTTGCTGTCCAAGAATAGAAGATTTTGCTTGTTAACACACAACTGTTAATGTGCCATTTGAACAGGTTAAACATATCAATTACATAAATAAATGCAACTAAATCTACAGAAGTAAGGATAACGTGGCCAACAGGAAGCTAAGATCTTGAACTGAATTAATCGAGAAGAAAAAAGTATACAAGAAAAAACAGAATCGTGCAATGTAGACATCATAACTAAAATCCGAAGGTCAACTTTTAGGAAGAAAACATAACAAGATATGCTGTAATCTAATAGCCAGTCAAAAGACATGAAGCAAAAGCTGAGGTTCTCTTTTTTATATTTGAAGGTGAGCTAACAAAAGAATAAAAGGTATACAAACCATACCAAACATGACATAAGTAAGTTTTCTAGCATCCACCAAGGTTACTGACAGTTCCCCAACAAAATCTCTATTTCCTTCCTGAACCTCACTTGTTGCAACATTAAATGCAACAGGACCAAGTGCTTTCCCCATCTGGAAATCAAGAACAATCTTTTTTGGCCGCACAAAGAGTCGAGGCAAATCTTCAGTTAAAAGCTTCGTGAGGAACCTAAGAAGAAATAACAAGAAACAAAAGCTCAAGAAAGAACAATAAACCAAAATGTGATATATCAAATATATTGTTTATATAGTAAGCAAGAAAGACCAATAAACTAAAATGTGATATGTGAAAGAATTATATTGTTTACAAGGTACAAAGACTATATGATTCAACAAAAGACTAGATGGTAAATAATCTTCTCTTTAGAGGCACATCAATTTGATTAGGACACTGGATTGAATAACTAAAACTCTATATTTCGCAAAATATTGTTTGTTGTAAGTAAAAGTAAATGGAGGTTTAAACTTTAAATAAAGAACATAGGACAATCTGCTTTCACATGTATTCATAATGAAGCAAAAGAAAACATATGTGAATTGCTCCAAAATGGCCATAGGACAATTTAGGTCAAAAGAAATTCTACCGTGGAAAAAGAACATAAATAGATACATAAAAAACTAAGCAACAATGGAAATTAGGTTTACTCACATTGAGAGAACAGGAATTGCTGGAGGATGGACCATCACATGTGGAAAGAAAGAAACTATTAGCAACAAACGAATAAACCTCTTCATATAGTTTTGAGAAATTGACAATCAGCACTTAAATGTCATAGCAAACAAATGTGAAGGGTCAGGCTCAAAACAACAACTAATAATTGCATTAAAATAGCAACGAGAGGAAAAAAAAGTAGAGATCAAAGTGAAGGAAAAGGATTTAAAACCATCAGAGAAGTCATAATAGAATCATTCAAGGTGAATGAAAATTTCTACCAGAACATCGTCATTGAACAGAGCAAGGACATATACTGAATTATGTTTATGGCAGTGTAATTTCTCAAATGTCCAATATAAGATGTTCAAACATGTGGGCTCAGCAAAGTACAACAAATTAAGAATTCAGTTTTCTTTTTGGGAGCATTAAGCATTAGTTTACATCTTCATATTACTGGACTTCTGTGTGAAGAACTCAACCACTGAAGGATTCCGTCAAAACCTTTCAACTGATCCATTAATCTATCAGGATATGCTCCAGATAAATCATGATGGTGATGATCTAGCTTAAATCACGTCAAAATGAATGGCAAAGATATTATATCAATTTTCCAGTTTGTTTAATAGGAAGAAGCACAAAATTTTTCAAAGGAAAAGCGCACACATACACTGTCCTCTTCTACCGCAGAAAGATCGTTTTCACATCTTCAACCTATGTCCTCTTAGTTGTTGTGGGAGTTTCACTTGTTTGTTAATTTCGCCTTTAGCAACATACATCACATGAGTTAATAAGTTAATAAGCCAAGACAACAAACATGCACATTGAACAGATCATTATAGTCCAGTGTGTTTCCATGTCCTCACCAAAAGTTCATGTTCCTAAAATTAAATGGTGGTGGGCTTGAATAGAAAATGAACTATGACAGTCAGATGTATGGCTCCTGTTCAATGTAAACATGTTATAAGTCAGCTGATGCATTAAGCCTTCCAAGGATCATGTCCATTGGCATTCTGTATTATAATGCCTGAAATTTTTTTGGTAGGAGAAAAGGGAAGGGGAGGGCTAGGACTCAGCGAAAAGAGTTGTTCTCGGGCCAGCTTCAGACTTTGTACAGTAGTATAACGATACACCATTTAAGAGAAACAAAAAATATACCACATCAACAATAGCACCTCAAACAAAATATAGACGTAGAGAAAAACAAGAAGACATACCCATAATATTGAATAATCGGAATGGCGACAACTCAAACTTTATCTTTGGTAGGGAAACAAATGCCCATGATGCAGCGCCTACCCATGGTTCAGTTGGTATCAAACGTAATTTAACCCATAGCTCTCCATCAATGTCAAAGTCACGAACTCCAACAGGAACAACAATGGGAATAATACCAAACTTCAAGGATAGGGACAGCAACATCCGAGCACCACCTGTATAACGAAGGCCTATGTGATACCTGAAGTTAAAACAGAAAAGTATCCACACTATTAGTCTTCACATGTATCTCGCTCATATAAAAGTGAGATTGCACAATATGCCTCATCAAGTAATATCAAGTACGCCAAGAAATAACAATCTGAAAGTATGTTAGCTATGCTTCAGAATCTAATCGTAAGTCAACATATAGAGACAGACAGTTTCAAAAAAAAAACATATAGAGACAGAAGGAAAAGGTAAAGCAGTTGTTGTTACTCATTTCCACGTAACAAGCACCTCAAAAAAGAAATAAACAGATAGTCTAAACAACATGTCATTTTTTTTAAAACTGAAAGGATGTCTACTCTACCATGCCATTACTAATAACCAGGTTACTATTTTATGGAAGCCTCCAATTAGGAGGGCTCGGCTCATTGAAGCACCGAAAAAAAGGTCCTTAGAGTGACAAAACTTAATTAGAATTGAGCAACAGATTGCAGGTCATATTTTCATAACAGATAAGATTGTGAAAAAATAACCATGTGATAATTGCACAATTCAATCCAAACTCAAAAAGGATGAGGACTCACTGCAAATCATTAGCTCGGCGCGATGTTCTCCTTTCGACATTTCTAACAGAAAGTGGTTCATCACCGAGAGAGAACTGCTTAATTTCAACTCGCTGCACATAACCAGGCTTCTCCAGGTTGTCTATTACGGGCTGGAGTAGCCCAATAATCCAATTTTCGAGTCCGGATCTATAAACTTTCCATAGCTTTCCTAAGACCATGTTAACCCATTCCACAGACTCTTTCCTCTGAAGGTCCTTCTCTAGGAAGGCCGAGAAGCTAGTGGGCACCTGCGGCCATGTACCATTCTCGGCATCCCGGTTGGCCTTGTTCTTCTTCCTTGAGGTCCAGAGCTTATCGAAAACAACCCCAACAAAGAAGAAGAACACAAAAAAGCCCGCTATGTTCCTATTTATAGGCGTCGAAGGGATTGGATGAATGACGCCGAGCTGCGTCCTCAGCTTATCGACCAAAGGATCCTCCTGGTAGTTCGTGAACTGCGACGCCAATTGCATCGGCTCCGAAGATGATGATGACTCCTCTTCCTCCGCATAGTCCAACCCATCCGAGAGATGCTTCGCGACCAACAGCTTCTGCCCCCGGATACTCTTCTTGGCAGTGCTCAAGAACTCGACGTCCAAATCCCGGTTGCGACCGGCGCCGCCCTTAATCGGAAGCATGCACGCGCCGATCCTCCACCATCCGAGCCCGCGCGGCACAACGCGCAACCTTCTACCCCTCCTGCCGCCAAGCAACCGAGCGCCGCACCCTCCATCCCCGGACACCTTACACGGGCAACAAATCAGCCGAGTTCCGCAGCAAACCTGGGAGAGGAGGGCTCCGAACGAATCCAGCGACGCCGACATCCCACGGGGGCGCGCACGCCGGACCCAATCCGACAACGGGCGGCACGACTCACATCAGCGGCGAACATGTGCACGGACTTGGCAGCATCCGCCTACCGAATCCCGGCCATCGACCATCCGAACTCCGGCGGAAGCAAACGACGACGCCAATCCACCAGAGAACCAATCTGCTGCGAAGAAATCGAGGGAGAATTAGGGCTTTGGAAGAAGAAGGACGGGAACGAAGCGAGAGGGAGTTGAGAAGTGAAGCGGATGGAGGAGGAGGAGGGAAGAGGGAAAAAAAAGGAGAGGGGGAGAGATGTGGTAAGAAAATGGAAGGGGAAGCGTGAAAGAAATGGGCGGCTGGGTGTCGTCTGCGGGATGCGGTTGCGCCCAACATTGAAATCGGGACCTGGTGGTGCGAAGCGGAGGAAATCCGCAAGTGGGGAGGCGTCATCGCCCGCAACGCGCCTGGTTGTTAAAAGAGGAGAGAGAAAGTTGTTATATTATTTTAGTTAGGTGGTTTTAAGTTGTTTTTAATTTAAACCACATATTCAAAGATACACGGTTGATCACATAGGCGTTTCACGGTGAAACACCAAACACCTGGAGGGGTGTTTCACCTCCATTAAACCCTATATATATATATATATATATATATATATATGGAAAAAATGGAGGTGCTCCTACACCGTAGAATGATTAATCTATGGTGATTTGATTTAGGAGAGAGAGAAAAAAAATAGGAGAGAGAAGATTAAAAATATAAGGAGCATGATGCTCCCTACTTAAGTAGGGAGCACCTACATTGAAATATATCGAAATATATATATGAAAAAGGTTATTCTAAATTTAATATTTTACAATTAAAAAAATAAGTAACATAATATTACATAACTATTTAAGTAGTAGCATCTTTATTAAATTTTATAAAAAAAATAAGTTTCATTAGTTTAATTTTAAGCTTATCATCATATTAAAAAAAATTAATTCGAAATTAAAATTCTAAATTTAATCATAGATCATCAAAACTAAGTTAGCAATAGAAAACTTACTTAGTGAAACCACTACATAAAATTTCTCAAAGAGAGAATTAGCTTAGTTAGTGGTTAGAATTGAGCAAGAGGGACATTTAAATGAAAGATATATCTATTTTATTTAGACGGAATTAGTCATGTGATATATTTTTAATCATCAATTTTCTATATATCGTTAGAATTTAATATTAAAATTATCCATATATTAATCATGTATATATGAATAGTATAATTTTTATATAAGCAATTTTAATAATATATTATATTCATAAATTTTAAATTCAATAGTTAAAATTATGTTTGATAATGTGTTAATCTCTTGAAATCCATTGTTGTCAATCATCGCAATTTAATTTCACTATTTTACTCTTATTTTATATATTTTACAAAAGTTGACATTTTAAAAATAAAGGGTAAGACACTCCTTTTGAATTTAGGATAAAATCTCTCAACCTAAGTTAAGGAGAACATTGTCACCATTTGGAGAACATAACATTACATAAACCAGATAGTAGTCCTTGAACGTTAGTGGTCATAAAAAAATTACTTGGTCATTAGTAACTGTTGTATTTATCTATGAACTGAAAAACACGTGCCTTTTGGTTTGGTCACGTTAATGTTCATACATCCATAATGACGAATAAGTGATAAGTGGAAACATTATATCACTAGGAAGAATGATAACATTTAAGAGATTTGGGAGTCTATTTAATAATTTTATTAAGTAGACTCTTGAGCGTTGATGCATATAGTCAGATTTGAATTTGACGGTCCGAAATTAAATATAAAAAAAAATTTAAAAATTTGATTTTGTTATATTAAAATCTGACGATGTGAATCATCATTTAATAAAATTATTAAATAAGCTCTCTTCCTTCAACATTTAATTAATTGGACGAGAGAGTAGTCATAAAGATTTATCTGCGCCACCCTTTTAATCTGGTCAAATCTTCAGTTTCATTCATGAAAAAATTCCAAATGACATTTCACCGTTAACAAAATCTGCACGGGTCAATTAAGTTATTATGTTTACTTTTCTTTAATCAATTATCTTTCGAGAAAAATGATTAATTCATTTAATAAAGTAAAGAAGAGTTAACCAATATTGTAAATATCCTCAATAGTTTATATGGGACGAAAGAAATAACAACTGACAATTGTGATGAAAAATAAAATATGCAAGGGCATTCGCTAATTTAATTATGCGGTACAATATATGACACGTTTTTACGTATTTTTATTATTGTATGTGTGATAGACGTGCCGTTTAGACTTCCTTCACGTCAATTGGGAATTTTGAATTATATGTGTGTGTGGTGGTGTACTTTTCAAATTTTTAATAATTTTAATTTAAAATTGATCACATGGTATATTAGTAAATAAGTAAATAAAAGGTTATGAATAGCTTGAGACTTGAGTGCACAACATTAGAATTATGCTACACTTTTAAATCATATTAAAATGTGTATATAATATTATGTTGTAAATATAAAAAAAAGGTGTGGAATCTCCGTGAAAAGAGAAATAGAATAAAACTTGTTCCGACGGTGAAACATGACAAGAGAACCTCGCAAAATTCGGCTTGCTTTACTTAATGCAGTATACTACGTCTTCTTCAATAGCACGTGTAATTAATCCTATGCAATGCAATGTTTTTTTTTTTAATTTCCTTGTCATCTCATTATTCGATAATGGAGAAGTGATGTAGACTCAAAGTTAAAATTTCGATCCATAGTCAAATTTACTAATTTAATATTTATTTCATGAATGAAAATTTTTACGAAGCACTTGAGGATAAAGTACTTACACTTTATCCTAGCTCTTATTGATCATATTGTGTTTTTCATTTAAAACAAAATATTCAAAATCCGATTAGGAGGAAATATTTCTCTTTTAAAAAAGTAAAGAGAGAATACTTTACAGGTGATGTCAAATTGGAGATATATATATATATGTGTGTGTGTGTTTGTTTTTTTATTTTATTTATTTTTTTGTTGAAAGACAAATACAAAAAAAATTAAAGGAAATTCCTTTAAAGCTTGTTACTCGAACTCTTTTTATAGGGAAAGAAACACAGTTCTAAAAACAAATATTTTGCAGCGAAACCAAACTCAGGTACATTTTGATGTCCATGGGCATAATGTGTATAGTTTTTTGCTTATTCGTTTAATAAAGTAATATTATGTTTTCACAATTTAATTGGGTTTCTTAGGCAAATTAAATAATTAATTTGGTAGTCGGATATGACGGCGACTGCAAAGGAAATATCATGGGTGTGCGGTGCATACCACGTTTTTTTAAAGAGGTCTTAAATTTGTTATTAACAATTTTGTTTATTTCTTAGTTTATACTTGTAATAAAATGATGTTGCTGATTTAGAATTCGGCACGACTCTTTGCATTTCCGTATCGAAGTTAACAAGCATGAAAAATGTTTGCATGATGATCGGCATCTACCAATCAAAATCTTAATAAAGTACTTCACCAAGAAAATTTTGATAAAGTACTCGGAATACAAGGACAGGTTTGATGTGTTAGTTTTCTGTCTTCTTTTTTTCTTTAAACAATTATAACAGAATTTTTTCATTTAACTTATAAACTATTATTTCAGATTCTTTAAAAAAGTAACTACAAATTGAAAAAGGAAATAACTTCCATGAGACTTATTTGATATTTACATTTAAGTTTCTGTCTCCTTATAATATTTTTCTTCTTTCCTCTGCCATATCTTTCGACTACGGTGAGCAAGGCAGTAATCGGCCTAACTGTTCTAGTTTTCTGAATCTTCTAGAGTGTTTTGTCGGAAATAAAGTTTTCGAGCCTTTTGAACGTAGTATTTTTTTATTAGGAGCATCATCAATTAAAAATAGATATTTGATCCGAGACGATACAAATTAGTTAGATGTTAGTAGTAACAAAAAAAAATAAAATAAAATTTTATTCTATTTTATTATGTAAAGCATTTATAAAAATAATATGGACACAATTGATATTAAAAAATTATCATTATAAGTAATTTTTTAAAAGATAAATTATTTCATGAATTTAATGAAATAAATTATTCTTCCTTAGATAAATAAAATAACTATTTTTATTTCGAATTATTTTATTCACCAATCAAACATATCCTTATAGATCAATTATCATTCAGGTCAGAATTGAATCAAGGTTCAAAAAGCTAAGTATAATTCAAATACCAAGTTATTATATTGATTTGATCCGATATTACATTATAAATAATAACATTCATATAATGATTATATTTGATTATGACAATATTAGCTTATTATATTTGATAATGTTGTTGTATACAAAGTTGTAAAACTAGATCCGAGCATCCACCAAATTGGTACCTCATATCAAATGGATCAAACCAATTAAGAAGAAGAAGAAGAAGAAGAAGAAGAAGAAGAAGAAGAAGAAGAAGAAGAAGAAGAAGAAGAAGAATTAATAATAATAATAATAATAATAATAATAATAATAATAATATATGTAATAAATAAATACATGATAACTCATAATATCATAACACAATATTTGTAATCACAATTCAAATAATAAATTCACAACACTATAGTAAAATCAAATACACTAGCATCACAAGATACTTGCTAATAAATTTTATAAACATAAATCATAAATTACAGATTGATTATTTTGTTAACATTATACTTCTTTTAATGATTTTTTTCTTTTGAATAAATGAAAAAATTAAATATTTTTTTTGGATAGTTCACATGATCAGATCGACTAAACCAATATGTCAATCAGTTAAAATTAAATTTTGATTGCGCTAAAATAGTTTAAATCTAAGTTCGAGTTTGAATCAACCCATAGCCGAATATGAGTTGGGGACATATCAGTTTGACCGACCATATCGATCTGATATTTACAACTCTTGTTATTTACATACCAACACACTTTGCTTTGAATATATTATGTTTTATAAATAATAATTTGAGAAAATTTAAAAATAAAAAACTGAGAATCCACTAATCATCCGGGTCTTGATTGCAATCTTACTAAAATTGAGATTAGTATTTTTTTAATTATTGATATTCTCTTTTCCGATAAAAAAATAGGGTTATTTTTATTTACCCCCCTTCGAATTATCGTGAAATTTTATATCTATCATTCAATTATAAATCGGATAGAAGTAAATATAAACTTTATTCAATTAATCAATTTATTCATCTTAATTTTCTATTTTTAAATATTATTTTTATTTTATTAAATTACTATTTTACTCTGAAGTTAAAAAATATACATTATCTCTCTCTTCTTTCTTTTCTCTTCTCTCTCACTCCTCATGCGCACTTCTCTCTCTTCTCTCCCATCTCGCACGGGTGAGAGGGAGAGGAGAGAGTGAGTGATGCTCGCGTGAGGACTAAGAAGAGAGAGGAGAGAGAGAGTGAGGCACGAGAGATGAGGACAGAGAAAGTATGTGTTTTAATATGATGGTAAAACATTAATTTAATAAATAAAAAACATTAATTTAGTAAATAAAAATAATATTTAAAAAATTAGATTAATAGATAAAATTAATCAATCGAAAAAAATTTAGACATATTTTTATCCGATTTTATAATTTAATGATAGATCTGAAATTTCGAGATAGTTTGAGAGGGTAAATGAAAATAACTTTAAAAAATATAGTTAATACGGAGGCAATCTCATTCACAATTATGCTTAACTACACACTGTATTCGCTAATAATACGTTATGTTAATAATAAAATTGCATACCTTCGGTGAAAAATGAACAAATAAATTATATTTATAAAGCATAACATATAATTCCAGAATAAACTTCTAATTGTATTTTCTATGTAAACAAATCTGAATGGAATTCAACGTGGAGCACTCTAGAAGATTATCCTATATTCCTATTTGATTGCAACGTGGAATAATAACAAATTATTGGTGTGATAAAAGATTAGATGCAATGAAACGAAAGTTTACGTAATTTACATGAACTGAGTAAAATATAAATTAATTTTATAAAAATACATAGAAGAAACCGTTTTTATTTCGATATTGCCACGGTGGCGTTTGGTGGGATTTGTTGGATTTCTCTCATCTCCTTCCTTTTTTTTCTCGAGGCAACTCAATATAAAGAAGAGTTTGGTCTTTATTGAGTCGAAACTCCGAAGAAACCATTTTCGATTAGTAAGATGGTCCAAACATTTTAATATACGGAATGGTATTTGCTTATGTAGATATACATGTCCCACTCCTAAAACCAAATATAAAATTCCTTCTTTTTTTTACCAACACTAAATTTACATAATCCAACATTATATATCATGATATCCAAAAAAGTAACTATTATAACAATATTATTTATTAAAACTTAATTATACTCTGTCGATGTTTATGCCAAGTGTAAATACCCATTACCATCATCAATCTCCTGAGCATCTAACAGATACAACTAATGTTCACTATGTAAGTCTTAATAAGATAAATATTGCTGAATATGGGTACCTTTAAAATATTTGCATATGAAGGCATATAATAATCTTTATGGTATAATCACCAATTTTGTTGGATTACTTTTCTTTTACAATATTGTTGTTTTGTCTTTGTGTATTTATTTTACTTAGAACGACATTTGTTTTATATTTCTTTTTCATCTTTGCATTTTCTTTCTTTCATTCATTTTTATTTATTTTTTTCTTTCTTTCTTAGAAGTTATTTTTTAACTCTCTTTTTTTTTCTTTTATCTTGTGAAAAGTTCTTCATCTCTTAAGAGAATATCATAATACTTTAATATATCTTTATCAATGACTATACATCATCACGATGATCCTCTTTTTATGGGAGCATAATTATATTTTGACATAATTCTTAGATTTGTTACCCAACGTGGAGAGTCTTGTACACGGGGAATTATGACTACATGAAACTGTAGTAAGGTTTCATTGTGTGGCTTTCAACTACACCCCCATATCTTTACCTTTAATTTTTTATTTTTTCTTCCTTTGACAACCAATACACATTAAGATCCACAACTTTCGTCTTTTATCTTATTTTTCCTTTAATCTTTTTTAATTATCTTTAAACTTTTATTAATAGTCATAATATATTCTAGCAACAAATCACTTTCAAGAAAATGGTTTGTGTCATGATGCGACATGACCCATTTTCTTCATGCATCGAACGTTCTCAAGTCGACATGTCGAAACACGGTTCGTGTCAAGGTGTGACACGGCCCGTGTCCATCATACTTGGTTCGTCCTTTTTTCCTCGTTCGCAAGTGGTTTATTTTAGAATATGATGTGGTTCATCCTGCAAGTGTGTCTTCTCATACGATTTTATCAACACGGTCCGACTCGACAAACGCGACTTACTTAACCATTATCATTGAATCAGGACGCAATCCGTTTCATATATCAAGGTGGCCCGCTTCGTTTGTTAAATTATAATATTGCTAGAGTTTTCTAATATCAAACACAATTTAGTTCAAGTGGCGGGTAGTCGTCGGTTTCCTATGTTTCAAATAACATTATTTAGTGGAACATGATCCGCTTCGGGTTTCACATACTCGTTGATAGGACAAGGTTCATGTTCAAGGAGAACACGACCCGCGTCGATGTTAGGGTTTCCTTTCAATGATTTAACACGACCTACATTAGAGTTTTCGCATAATCCATCACCATGACACGATCCGCATCCAAAGAAAACACGGACCACGTCAACACTAGGGTTTCCTTTGGATAGAGCGACGCGACCGACGTCCGAGAGGCGCGATCAATGTTTGCCCATATGTTCTTCCATTGTCATTATTTTAATACTTATTTCATGTGCAGAAAATCATCAAAGTTTATATAAAAAACTATAACCAATGTGGGTATACTTTTGCTTTAATAATTTTACATTTTTCGAATAGTTATGATACATAAAACTTCATGTGAAATTGGGAAAACATAATTCTTTTACTCTTATGGATATATTAAAACATATAGAGAGATGAAGCTAAATCTCTCTATCAAACCTAAGGATATATATAGAGATAAACCTAAACCTAAAATAACAAAAGACAAGATATATATGTCATACTTTTCTTACGACGAGTGAGAAATTATGTGGTTCAAGTTTTTTGTTTTCTCATGACATAATGATATACATATATATATATATATATATATATATAT
>LTAE01000387.1:0-11485 GCA_001647135.1 Pontederia paniculata | reverse complement strand
GGACGTCCTCTGTCTTCACCTGATGTCTCCCGGCCGCCCGCACTCATCCTGCGGTCGACCACTCATCCACTACCTTCTGCCTTGGTCGTCCATTGTCTCCACCCTCAGCCCTCTGGACATCTACCCTCAGCCTGGCAGTCTTCCGATCGTCCACTGTCTCCTATCTGAGCCCTTCAGACGACCACTCCCAACCTTGTGTTTGAAAAGGTTTTGTCTTGGGGTCGCCCATTCCTCAACATCGGGCGTCCTCCTCGGTTCAGTCTTTTACCATCGGTCGTCCTTTCTTCATCACTGGTCGATCGGTTAACCTCTGATCCCTCTTCATATATATACTCCATTCTTCAGCTCCTCTTTACATGTAATCTTCCTTTAATGTTGATCGACTGCTTCATATGCTTGGGACGCCCACTGCACACATGTAGTTCTTCTGATTATATGTTACGTGTGCACAGGTCGTCCATTCCTTCAGCTTTGGTCGATCTAACAACTCCTGAACTTGAAACAACCTGTTATAGAATTCAGCTCAACAAGTTCATCAGTACAGACTAAGTTCACTTATAAATTTGTGATCATCAAAACACACTCGGGATCCTAGATTCAACAACGGTCTTCGCCTCAAACATTGAGAGCATATCGTTCCTGTTAGAACCTGCCAACACAAAGAACTTCCTGCATCTAGAGCACCCCGCTCCTCGTGTTTCTTCGTGACCTTGGCGTTCTGTAGGATATGCTAGCGCTCTTTCTTTTTCACGTGCCTCTGCCCGAGAGAGATGTCCTTCTCTCTGAGCTCTTCTTTTGCTTCTCTGCCTTAGGGGGATGTCCTTCTCCCTCCTGCTCGAGCAGCCCGCCGACATCAGCATGTACTCCAAGCTGTTGTAGCCGCACTCATCCTAGGCTTCTTCCTTGCTGAAAATTCAGTTGCAGCCTTCCCTGCTGTTGCGCCTCGCCGCCTGGGTGCTGCAGCATCCTCACGGGCGTTTGGGTGATCACCCATGAGTGCGAGCACCATGCATTCTCTGATCTCCACTAGCATCGCTACAAGAACTTGTCGTTGCTCCTTTTGACGCGATGCCATATTTCAGTCTTCTCGTCCTCCTCGACGTTGTGCTCGTCACTGATTCAGATGATGTTTCCTTCTTTCTCCCTCAGTTGCGCCTCCGTCTGGATCATCAATCACTCATGCAAAAGGAAAAAAACTCTTTGGCAGACAACCATCACTACGACAATGCTGCTTGTTTGAGTCCTCCTCCAGGTCGTCCTCACCTCATTCTTCGGCCAACTCATCACACTTGCCGCTGCCTCTGGCGTTGCTCTTGCTGCAGCAACATCGAGAATAACTCTGGCGCTGCCTCCCCGGCGTCGGGGATGGCAGCGCCAACATCGACCTTTGGCGCCGGCGCGGGGACTCTCAAACATGCGGATCTGATACCACTGTTGTGCCCAGGAGATGATGGGAGCGACAGAGACGGCGGCTTAGTAAAGAAAGAATAAAGGTAGGAGTAACATAAAAGGAATTTGAAGAATTCACAACCAAGAGCTATCTTTTTATTGTTCAAAAAAGACTATTTATAATACAAAAGTTCAACTTAAAAGATTCTTACCAATCCTAATCCAAAAAAAAATAAACATAAGATAAGATAGAAGATAAAACTAAATCTAATCTCCTAAACCAAATTAATTGGATCATCCTTATCGGGATTAATCCCAACATTATGAAATATGGTCATCGTATCCTAGCTAGATTTTATGTATTTTCGACCACTTATGCATATAGAAATTACAATTGGAAAAAAATACTTCATTGGGTATCAAGGATTCAAGCATCCAAGCGTGTCGATAATCTTTTTTTTAAATAATATATTAATTGTAATAAAAAATATAAATAATGGAAAAGTAAACAATATAATGTTTTTTCTACATCTAATAATTATCATTTTGTTATTACACATAATTTATTAGAATTAAAGGATTAAATGAATGTGCAACATATTTAAGTCAGCAACTTCGTTCAATCCCATAATTATATATATGTATATATATATATATATAGCTTAATAATGGTCACATGTATATCCACAAGTGGTTTGGAGGCTAAAAAGGATCATTTTGATATATGTTTATAAATTGAATATCGTTTTGTTAAAAAAATGAGTCCGTTAAACATGATTTTGCGAAACTTTGGAATGTTGCACTACAAGAAAATTGTAAAATTGTGACGGAAATTTGTGACCGTCGAATATCCCTCATTTCAGTTGAAATTTGGGATGAAATATTTTTTCCCTCACAATTTTTTACGGACTTACATTTAGTCTGTTAGAAATTGTGACGAACTTAATGTCCGTCAGAATTTATGATTGGGGGGCAAAAGCCGTCATAAATTCTGACGGACTATATGTCCATCATAACTTCTGACGGACTATCTGTGCGTCAGAATCTCTGATGAAAAGATCTATCAGAATCTCTGACGGAAAGACCCGTCAGAATTTCTGACGGACTTAAAATTCGTCAAATATTCTGACGGATGTAAAAAATTTTGACTTTTGTCCGTAAAAAAATTGACAAAATTTTAAATTCGTCAAATTTCTTACGGACATTTATGTTCGTTAGAAATTAACCTCCCCTCTCCTATTTAAAGCTCTTTCCTCCCACTTAGATCTCCTCCTCTCTCTGTTTTTCTTTCATTTCTCTCTTCTCCTCTTTCTCTCTGTTTTTTCTTTCCTTCTCCTCTTTCTCTCCGTTTTTCTTTGGTGGTTTTTCTTCTTTCCTCCGACCGCACTCCGGCACCTCCGTGGCCAGCTCCGGTTCCGGCCTCCGGGCGGTCGAATATGCCCGCGCAAAGGTAGATTCGGCCCCCCGTGCAGGGCTCCTAGGCCCCTGTGCGGCCGATGAACTATTTTTTCATTTTTCTGCATCTTTTTCTTCTTTAATTTTACTCTTGCGGTTTTTATTTAATTTTACTCTTGCAACAACATTTTTTTACTTTTGTTTTTAATTGTAATTAACATTATTTTATTAATAATGAGATATAAAATAAATATTTTAATAATAAATATTTATATTTAAAAAATAATAATATATTGTCACGAATTTTATTCGTCAAAATTTCTGACGAAGATAAATCGTCATAAATTCTGACAGAATTTATATTCGTCGCTCTTAGTTTGCGACGAATGTTTTTCTAATGTATTAAATCCATTAGAAACTATGTTGGTGACCAGTTTTTAGGCAAATTTCATCCCAAATTCGTGATTTTTTTGTAGTGTTGGTTGACAAATAAGTTTAATTTCATCCAAATTCTAAGGGGACGCTTTCCTAAAGACAATTTTTTAAATTTTTAATAATAATAACTTAAAATTATTTGACCACGTACTTGATAATGTTATATCCGTCGAAGCTAGATCTTTAAATTGTCCAAAGTGTGCAAACGTCTTTGCAAAGACTCACAACTTTGTCATGATTACTTGTGTAAGCCTACAAGAATTATAGATTGATCTTATTTATAGTATTTTTCATACTTTTCTTTTGAATCTTTCACAAATATAATATAATAGAACAAATTATATAACAACAGCAATGCTAATAATAATAATATTCTATAATAAATTATATTATTTAAATAATCTTTATATTAGATTGTATAAGAATGTTGTCTCAATTGCTAAGTGATTATCGAAGCTTAGCATTCTATCATTATACAACCAACTTTGTTTCAATAATTCAGTTTTTCGATGTGTGACAAGTGTATTCAATGCATCAAGTCATCCTTGTTGAACCTCTGATTTGATACAAAAGCTCTTTTTGTCATAAAAAATGCATGATTCAAAAAATATGTCGCACAATGAATCTTTCTACGAAGCTGATTATCCCATCTATTATTGATCATTCTTGTATAAGACTTGTACAATGACTTCTTATTCATGACTATTTGCTTAATTATTTTCTTTGCTCTATAGATGCTATCATACACATAATCAAGAGAAGGTCTATCATCATCATTAATAATTCTCAAAAGTCGAACTAAAGGAGCTACAATTTGCACAATAACACTACAATCATTCCAAAATCTACTATCCAATACAATGTCAATGACAATACTTACTTTCTTATCTTTGTAATATCTTGAACTTGAGAAATATATACTTGTCACCAAAATTTACAAATCAAGCTTGTGATAATATATACTCTTTAATGAAATAAATGTTGTTGCAAAATGAATTGCCCTAGTACGTAATTTTCAATCAATTTTGATCTTTTCCTTAACCAAGCAAGGAAAAAATGATGATTATAAACAAATTTTGTTACCTTAAATATTTTTTTTTCTATCAAGTTACTCACAAGCTTCATTTTGGCAATATCTCTTAATAACAAATTCAAGCAATGTGCAACACAAAGAGACCAAAAGACTGTGAGATACTTCTCATTCAATAATTTACTTGCTGTTTTATAATTTATAGCATTATCAGTAACTAAGTGCACAACATTATCTACTCCAGTAAACTCAACCAAATTCACAAATAAATTACAAAGAGTTGTGGCATCCTTGACAATATCGAAAACATCGATTGATCTAACAAAACAAATTATTTTGGGAGAATAAATAAGAAAGTTGATTAGTTGTCACCCATGATAGTACAATCTCAACCAATAATCCTACCTCCTCCTTAATGTCATATAATAATTTGGTTCTGATAGAATGATAAGAATGTCTATTATATTTTGGACCAATAACAACAATAACATCTATCATGGGCTGATAATAAACTGAATTTGCATAATTAAATGATATCCAACAATCATAAAAAAATCTAGCAACAACCAAATCAACTCGATATGTAGCATCTTTACAGTTTAATGGAAGGTTGTGCACCTAGAGTAGTTATTGGAGCAAAAAATGAATGCACATTAGTACTTCTCACTTTTT
Organism: Pontederia paniculata; assembly: GCA_001647135.1. Classification (NCBI taxonomy): domain Eukaryota; kingdom Viridiplantae; phylum Streptophyta; class Magnoliopsida; order Commelinales; family Pontederiaceae; genus Pontederia; species Pontederia paniculata. The sequence goes on along the minus strand of LTAE01000387.1, from coordinate 6,564 downwards.
TTCCTTTCTCTTTAACTTGAATAAGAGTTATTGGAGTTTCATCTTCTTGTGAATTTTGTACATCCAATTTAATTTCTCATTTGAATTGTCTTCTCCTCTTTGATCAAGTGTTCTTTTTTTGGATCCAAAAGCAACCTTTAATTGCTCTGCAAGAAGATACTTCACCTCATTGCCAACTTAGGCAATACATCTCCATTATGTCCTGCAAGATGCATTTTCATCATATGTATTCCTCTATCTTTGAAAACTTTTGCACAATACAAACATTTCAACAATCTTTGTATTTGACAATGTTTTCAAGCATGATCATATTTTATTCTCACTGACTGAGTGGAAGCTTGAACTGATTGTGTGCTTGTCGTTACTGTTTGAGAATCACCAACACTATTTCCAGCCGATGCAAAACAAAGCATACCATTCATTATTGTAACATTGACTCATTATTGCAATATTAAAATGGGCTTAATGTTGCTATCCCCCTTTTAAAGGGGGAACAACTTGAGGCTCCCTTTATTAGCCGTTGGATCAAAGACCCACGACTGCAAGTGATTTAGCCACTTTTTATTACAGTCGTGAATCTTTGATCCAACGACTAATAAAAGGGGCCTCAAGTTGTCCCCCCTTTAAAGAGGGACACTAACATTTTCTCCTATTAAAATCTATAGACAATATAATTTATGTCATATAATCATTATTGTAAGTTTGTAACTAGTTGGACAACTTCTTTTCCATAACAATGACTCAGTAGAAGAATAATAATAGTAACATCATAAATTGCAAAGGCTGAAACATAAGAGTAACAATAAAGAAACAAACAAACAACTAGTTAAGATGTATTATCACTGTCAACACACACGAAGCGAAGGGCACACATGCGCGCGAGCGCAGGGCATCTGCGCGACGCAGGGTGTTTGCGCGCAAAGGTTTTTGGCCTGCGCGCTCCTGTTGTGCGAACTTGCGAAGAAGTGAAGAACGACGTTCTAGGCGTTATACAAATGTATACCTATCGATTGCCCAAGAGTGCGGAAGAGATGAATCACCGACGCCTCCAAAGCTCCCCGACCATCGGAAGTGAACGTCACCATAAGTGAACATCGCTGCATGCATGACTAGGCTGAGGCTGCGTACCAAAATCAATTTTCATGTTTCCACAATTAATGCCCTAGGATTTTTGGACCGACCATTATGTTTTATTTTTTTATGTATTTTTTAAATAAATCGATCGGTTTACTCCAATAGCGGTTCAATGTGGTTTTTAACCGGTTTTGACCGGACCAACTCCTAATTCGGTTCTAAGGGTTACTAACCCATGTTGTTGCGCAGTTGACGATCGGACCTGTCCGACCGCCTGATCTGGCCTTAACAACACTGACTTAAAAGCTAATCGAGATTAGCCTCTTTCCAATTAGATGTTAAAAAATATGATATGCTTTCCGGATATCGATGTTAACACTAAAAAAATTATAAATTTCACGAAGTCACTAGCAAGTGATTTAAAATATGATTTTGAAATGATTCATAAATTTAATAGGAAAAAAAAACAGAATCAAAATGAGAACCAATAACCCATGGAATATTTTGTTTAATTATGAATTATAATATGTTTTTACATTGTTTTTCCAAAGTTCAGGAAATAGACACTTATAAATTTTGAATTATCAAAATTTTTCATTCATTTATTTTTGTTTAGTTAGTTACATTTTACCCTTTATCATGGTAGATAAATAAATAAAAAGTTATGAAAAATACCCTTAGGTGGACAGAGATAAAAAGCACACCATGTCATTTTTAATATAAATATTATTTTATTTTCAAGGTGATAATAAAAAAAATAGATAAATAAAAAGAAAAAAAATGATAAGACAAAATAATAGAAACTTTGGTAGTTTTAAATAGGTATTTTCTAAATTTAAATATTTTCTTATTGAGGTAAAATTAACTAGTCTCTTCTTTTTTCTAACATTGTCTGCGATGAACCCGACTCGAATCCGCGGCTTCCAGCGCGCAAAGGCTCAGAACCACATGATGGCACCCAAACGCACTCGACCATTGCGCCACTTTGTGCGACCTCCCTCACTCACCATCTCAATGATCTCATTCGCGTCGCCTCCCCCGCGACTCCTCTTCCTCCACTGACACAACACCCCGTCTTCTCCCATGGCGGCCATGGCGACGGCTTACTCCTCTTCCTCCTCCTCGTCGACCCGACTCCAATTGCAGTGTCTCCAATGAACACGCCGCAATCCAATTTCTAATTCCGGCGATGGAGAAGCAGCAGTCCGTCAACAGGCAGCAGACGCCGCCGCCTTCCGCCCTCTCGCCCCAGGAATGGGAGACGGTCGTCGACGACTTCTCCTCCGGTGACTCCACGGACCGCGGCCGATGGATTCACCTTCCTCTCATCGACCTCGCCGTCGCTGCCCTCCTCCGCCGTGACTTCCCGACCTCCCACAAACCCCTCCTCCTCCTCTTCCTCGAGGAGCATTCCCATCCGCTCCTCTCTCCGTCCCCCATCCCCGCACTTCTCGAGGCCCTCCGATCCCTCCTCCTCCTCCCCTCGCCTTCCGCCTCCCCTTCGCCAGCCGCCGGCGACCCGTCCGCGGGCCTCCGCGACCAGTTCATGGTCACGGTCACCTCCGTCGCCATCTCTTCCCTCGATTCCCCTCTCGATCCCTCGTCGGCTCCTCATCTAGAGTCCCTCGTCGAGCTCCTCCTTGCCGTCGTCAACCGCCCCAACCACGGCCCCGATCGCCAATCCCGCGCCGCCGCTTGCGAGTGCCTTCTGGAGCTCGAATCCGCATTCCCCTGCCTCCTTTCCGATGTCGTTGGCCATCTCTGGGCCCTTGCCCAGGCCGAGCGGACCCACGCCGCCCAGAGCTACCTCCTCCTCGTCGCCGCTGTTGTCCGCAACATCGTGCTACATGGTCTTCTCTCCTCGCCGTCCTCCGTCCTCACCTCCTCTTCCTCTCTCGTCCCGTTCAACGCCCCGACCTGCTGCCTTGCCTCGTCTCATGGGAACGAGGAGGAACCGCACGAGCAGCCGCCTTCCGATCTGAACCTTAGGGAGATCAAAAGGGTTATGTCCTTACTCTTGCAGCGACCTCAGGTGCTGACGCCGGCTGCGACGGCTCAGCTTGTCTCGGTTCTTACGGACGTTGCCGGCGCCCTGGAGCAATACGTACCGGCTATTGGGGCGCTCCTGAAGGTGCAGTTCTTTGGAATGGTTGACTCCTATCACCCAATGATGTGCCATGTTGTTTTGATGCTGTATTCCCGCTTCCCTGACGTCTTCACGGCGGAGGATGAGCGTTGCATGGCCCGTCGCCTCGCGCTCGTATCCAGGGAAACGAATCAGCCGCTTGTGTTTTGCCTCCTTGCTCTTCATTGGCTGCTTGGTTCCCCTGGTCTGCGGGACGGAAAGGATTCACTTCCGCTCCTTATGTCTACATTTTACCCTACTGTTTTTGATCCTCTTGCGTTGAAAGCAAAGAAGCTTGATGTCTTGGCTTACATTGCTGCAAGAATTGGTAATCCAGAAGCTGGTAAGGAGGAAGATGGTAAGGGGCAAAAGGTGCAGAAGCTGAAACTATTGGAGGATGGTTTGGTTTGTGTCTCAGCTTACAAGTGGTTGCCACCATGGAGCACTGAGACTTCTGTAGCCTTCCGAACACTCCATAAGTTTTGGGTTGGAGTTGCTCCACATTTCAATATTGATAATTTAGGGACATTTGGAATTGACATTTTGATTAATTCCACCATTTTCCATGCACTTCAGGTATGATATTGCTGGTAAATTATACAGAATTCCGTTCACTGAATGTGGTATTTATTCATAAAATCTTAATTTATGTTTCTCAACTGTTTGCAGAGTATGTTGGTGGAATTAGCCTTAGAGTACCGAGTGTTGGTACCTGTCATTGCTATTTTTATTGACCGCCTTATGGGATGTAAGCTGCATCATTCTGCAGGTGTACGATTGCTCCAAAATCTTGATGAGCATCTACTCCCTAAACTGCAGTTGGACTACCAGTTAGCCTCCTACTTCCCAATCTTTGCAAGGATTGCTAAGAATGATGCCACACCACCTCGTGGTTTGTTAGATTTGCTCACACGACATGTCGTTTCACTCGCAGAAAAGCATGGTCCAGAAACATGGTTGAAATCATGGTCTCAAGGAACTAAAGTTTTGGGCATTTGTAGGATGATGCTTAAGCAACACCACAGCTCAAGAGTGTTTCTTCCTTTGTCACGCCTTCTTGCTGTTATTTGTCAGTGCTTTCCTGACTTAGAAGTTCGTGACAATGCAAGGTAACGGCAATTGGCAAATATTTGTGCATGAGATGTCCATCTATTTATTTTTTTGTCACTCAATCTAAAGTGCACTTTCAGGATTTACCTGCGGATGCTGGTCTCCATTCCTGGAAAGAAGCTTAGGCAAATACTGAGTCTCGGTGAGCATCCATTAAGAGTTTCACCGTCTCCTCATCCTGGTTCCTTATTCCAGGCTCCATCGCCTCGTGTCTCAGAAGATTTTAAGAAGTCAAGTGTTGTTTCTTCATACATTTTTCTGGAAAGGCTCATTCCATTGTTTGTTAAACAATCATGGACTTTGGCTCTGCCTAAATCAAATAATGGCAATAGGGATGAACCCAATTATACAGTAGACATCGGTGCCTTAGGTTCTGCAGAATTGAAAACAGAATGTGTACTTGAGTTTGAAAGAATAAGTTCTCCCAAAGAGCCACTTCGCGTGATGGACTCCAATGTTGCAGAAATTTTGGGAATCCTGAGAAGGCACTTCTCATGCATTCCTGACATAAGGCATATGCCAGGAATTAAGATCAGAATACCTTGTATGCTAAGATTTGATTCAGAAACATTTGACCATGCCTGGGGAGATGGTTCATCTACTTTTGGTTCAGAAGACTTTGATGGCCTACCTGCCATGCATGCAATTATTATCACCTTTCAATCGACAGCAAAGTTCGGTACAATACTACCATGCCGTGTACCCTTTCTTGTTGGTCAACCTTCAGAAGACAAATGTGCTATTGTACCTGTTGCAGGAAATAATTATAAAGAAGATCCAACCTTCATTGCTACAATAGTCATAGAACTGGAACCTCGTGAACCGATGCCTGGCCTTATAGATGCTACCATAAAGGCTAATGCAGAGAATGGACAGATTATTTCTGGCAAGCTTCAAAGTGTTGCAGTTGGTATCGAGGACATGTTCTTGAAGTCTACAATACCACCTGATGTTAAGGAGGGTGAGGAGTCCAGATACTGTTTTGACTTATTTCATGCATTCTGGGAGGCCTGTGGTGACTCCGCCAATACAGGCCGAGAAACATTTCCTCTTAGTGGAGGTAAAGGGGCAACAGCAATTAATGGCACCAGGTCTGTGAAACTTCTTGAAGTATCTCATGATTCTCTGATCAATGCTGTTGAAAAATACCTATCCCCATTTGTTGTTGGTGTCATCGGTGATTCTCTGGTGAATGTTGTGAGGAACAATGGGGTTATCAGAGATGTCATCTGGGAGGGTAGTTCTGATGATTGTACTGGTGATGATGTTAGAGCTCTAGTGCCATATTCTGAAAACATGCCACTTCAACTTCCATATTTTGAGGATGCAGATGATAAAGATATTCGTTCACCCATTAATGAGAGAAACATGGGTTCTTTTCTTCTTTTGATATTTCTACCACCCAGATTCCATCTCCTCTTACAGATGGAAGTAAGCAATTTGTCTACATTAGCACGCATTCGAACTGATCACTGGCCATGTCTGGCATATATTGACGAGTACTTAGAATCTCTCTTTTATACATAGAAGGGATCAACACAAAATCAAATTTTGGTTGCTGAGATTCTTATAATGATTCTAAGATCGAAGGCCCTTTTTTCATCCCGGGACCTTGTTCTTTTTATGCTTCTCCTGGCAAGTAGTTGCTTTGAGCTGTTTCAGTTTCAGCATTGTACCTCCTAAAAGAAAGTTTTCAGCACTGTAAATGATTATGTTGTGGATTACATTCTATTCATTCTTGTAAAAGTTCCTTGCTTCGTCTTGTTGGAAATGCAACAAAATGTAAGTTTTCAGCACTTCATCTATTTTATGTCAGATAAGGACAGATATATCCCCTCCAAACTAAGATAATATAGGACACTGTGTGCTTCTTATCAACAAACTAAAATAGTTTGGTGACAAATAAATTATAGCTACCAATAGCTAAGATTTGGAACCGGTGGTTGAAAGTTGGATAAGCAGAGGAGGCATGAGGGAAGTAGAGCGCCACCATCAATCATCTTCGGGAGACTCCCTCCCGAAGGTGCCACATAAGAAAGATGACGAAACAGGGGAATGGCATCTGGTAAGACGTCAACGCGTTTCAGCAAAGAGGAGAAACTTTCAGTGTTATAGATGTCGGAACTGGGGCCACCTTCAACGGGACTGTCGTGATCCCATCAAATGTTTGGAATGCGACGGCTTAGGACACATCAGATCAAGGTGTCCTACTGCTAAGCGAAGAATGATCGAAGAAGACAAGAGGAGGGTGCCAC
>LTAE01000386.1:64117-86979 GCA_001647135.1 Pontederia paniculata | reverse complement strand
GTGTTTCACCGTGAAACATCCACGTGATCGACCGTCTATTTTTAAATATGTGGTTTAAATTAAAAACAACTTTAAACCACCTAACTAAAATAACATAACCACTTTCTCTCTCCTCTTTAATCTAAACCACATATTCAAAAATAGACGGTCGATCACATGGGTGCTTCACGGTGAAACACCTGGAGGGGTGTTTCACCTCCATTAAACCCTTTGATAAAATGATGTATATTATTTAATAATCATTTTTATAAGTAAACATGATAATTTGAATTGTCACTTAGATTGCTTATATATAGTAAATAGGATAATGCACATTATTGATAATTTTTTTTGTTAGGTAATTAGATTACTAGCTAATGTCGAGTCCTATTTGAGAAATAATCATATCTTTTGTTATTCGTGTGCATAAAAGTTAATCTAAGTTATTGTTATTCTCTTTTTAATTCTCTCATCAATAATATTTTTGTCATCATCCGAGGATATAGTCCAACTAAGAGTTAAACTCGTAAATCTTGTATATTTTCTTTTATGTGTGATATTCTCTCTCTCTCTCTAATGATATATGCAACAACTATCTATAATATTTTTTTTTTATTTTTGTTCTCTTAGGAGAAATCACATATTAACCATGTGCATAACATATAGGGGCATCGTCAAAGACGTAGCATGGTCATCGATAAAGCATTATAGGAGCATTGTCAAGGGCATCACATAAGATGTCGTAAGGTCGTCGTCGAGGACATCATCAGGAACATCACAATAGTAGTTGGAAGTAATGTGAATGAGTTTTTGTGCAACTATGAGTTGCATACGCGATGGACGATGTAGATAGGAGTTGTGCGGGCGACAAAATGTGCAATTAGGACTTGCAAAGTCGTTAAAGGCATAGTTGGGAGCTGCCCAAGTGGTGAAAAAGCATCATCAAAGCTCGAAACAACACAAAGACACATTAGAATATATGGGTGGACAAGTGATATTTTACTTATCCGTTGGCATAGTACTTCGATTTTATTATTGTTGGATACAACATATAGAGACCGATCACCTAACCCTTACTATCACAGATCCAATTATGGGTGGACAAGTCAACAAATTTTTAGGGTTATATATATAATTTTCTCTATTATGTGAGTGGTTGTCTTAGCTTCATCATGTATATATAATTTTAGGAGCAGTAATGTACCCACGTAATTTACACGAAATAATGAAACACTCTGCGACGATTGTAGACGTAGAAAATTCATCTTCGAACTACGTAAATTTTGTTCGTATTTTTTGTATGAGTCTTGTGATCTTTCTCTTTTTGTTATTTATTTGACCCAACAATTATCATAGAAAGAATTCAAGTGATAAGAGAATTTTGATATAGTTTCATCGAAATTTATGTTAAAGTTATATTTAGAGTGAGATTTTACAGTTTATTTGTTTAAGACTATATTTAATTTACTTAGAATATTGTTTACATGAAAACTTGATATTTCCTATGACTTCAAAACTCAAGTTTATGTAAAAGAAAGAAGAAATATAACCTAAATGAAATCTTCATATGTCATCCCCACCTTTATCTTCATTTGTTAGTTTTCATATGACATTCATATGGCCATCTTTATCTTCATTTGTTAATTTAGGCAAAGTCCGAGGAAAGGTATTAGGAATCCTGAATCCTATGTCACTATCCTTATAGCGAGCTATCAGGGTATGTTGATTATTCAATTTTAAATAAAATACTTCCTTCTGCACGAGGATACAATCCAGTTAAGAATGAACCTTGTTAAATAGTAATGTCAAATTTCGTGTCTCGCATAATTTTCACAATGAATTAATATTATAGCAATATATTTTTTTGTCATTCTTAACAAATTTGCTTGAAACATCAACTCATTATTAGCACTTAGTTGATGAGTTTGCATGAATTTTATGTAACCAATTCACTCATGACACTGAAACGATGAGGCATAAATCATTCTTGTGACTTGTGAGAATAAATCCGACATTCCTAAGATGACATGAATCAACATTACACTACTACAATGCACTTTAGAAACGAGAAAATATATATCCTAATAATTTTTTTCTAACAGTCACCTATCTTTTTTACCTTCAAAAGTTAACAAAATTATATTTCATGCTATCGTGGGAGGTTAGGAGGATGATTAAGAGGATATACAAAATGCTCTTTAAAAATATACCAAAATATATAATCATTAGATTGGAAATCTGCATCAAGTTACACTTTGTGGACCAAATTACTAGCATTCTACATAGCAATGATAACCTAGTTAGACAATATCATTTCTCCATCAATCTTTTGAAACATATGTTGAATTAAAAAAGATTTTTCTAATTCCATTTAAATAGGAACGTTTATGAGATAATTTTTTAATTTCATTGAAACTCCTTTTCCAAATAGATTAAAACTTGTGGTAAAGTATTTTTTTGGTTTCTTATGCTATAAATATATAAGAATAGGTTCTATTTGGCAGAAAAAAAAATGTTATCATTGAGCAGTAGTATAGGTTCTTTAATCTTAAATGTGTGAAATAAATTTATGAGACCGAGTGAGATATATTTTACATATCATTTTTTCTCTTCTCTAATGTTTGTTAATAATTGAGAAGTCTCATACTATATTTGAGAATCGTTCAACGTTGTAATATAAGAAACGACAATAATTATATTTGTCATGAATGTTTTCACATACATTATTACAACTAAAAATATCAAAGAAATAGTGATCTCAAATTATTTCCTATGGGACAACACTTTCTTATATGACTACAAGAAAAAAAAGAAAACGACATTTACTATATATAACTATTGTTCTCCTAAAAAAAACATATATGACTAATGTTAAAATTGATACTATATTTATTTGAACAATGCTTTTATTATCTACTCACATTCAAACTAAAAAATACGAGGAATCGTGCTAAAACTAAAAAGCTATAATAAAATTTCATACAAGCTAAGAACAAATTTAAAAATTTAAAAAAACAATACTACAATTTATTATTGGATTTGAATACATTAAGTTATTTGATAAAAAAATTATATCAATACATAATCTATGACTAATTAGCCCCTCATAAATAAATAACATAAGTAATATTATTAAATATAATATTTATGATTAGTGATTTTTGTTAAAATTAATAATGATTTATTTAAAATTTAATTCAAATAAAAAGGCTAAAGCAAACAAAACAAACTATTCATGAGGGCTTGTTTGGATACTAGAACTAGAACCATGATACTAATAAAAAAATGATTGCATAACCAAGTTCTGATCAACTTTCACATGATGAAAACTTGATCATTTTAAGTTATAACTTTTGTTGAACATTTTGTTCCAAATTTCGTTGAAACTTAAATTGGTTCTATCCTCACGTTAGAATCAACTTTTTTTTATGATGATTTAATATTGAAAAAAAATATTTTTAATAATATATTAATAAATTATTTTTTTAAATACTAATATTAAAATGAATAATATTAATAATTTATATTATTATTCTTATAAGTAATAATAATTATTAATTTATTATGATAATTTTATAATATTTATTTAGTTAAAATATCATTTATCTTTCTTTTTTTTTATTTCATCTTTAATTTTACATTTATTTTTTTACTTTATTTTGAAAATTATACTTTTATATTCTCTTAAAATTTTAATTAACTCATCCGTCTAATTAGGTCACTTAATTAAAATATTATTACACTAAGTTATATTATTATATTTAATTAAGATGTTTATTTTGTATAAACTTTCCTTTCTTATTTACTTTTTGTTTTGTTTTAAGTTGTTCTTTTTCAATTGTAAATATTTATATTTATCTTAATTATTTGTTGGGTATTAATTTTTTTGTTAGCTCATCATTAATCAAACTATAAAAAGTTTTCTTTTAGTAAGTGAAGATATTATTTGACATAATATTACATTGAACTTTATTTCCTTATTTAAATGGGTAAATAATAATTATTACTAGTGTAGTATTTTAAAGCAAATTTATATTATTTATTAATATAATAATCATATGAATAAATAATAATCAATTTTCATAATTATATATTGAGTTTAAAATATTTAGTCCTTTTAAAAAATAAAATTATTATTTAATTCTAAAAATTATTAAACATACTTTTTATTTTTTTATCATTATATTTTTTCATTCAAACATAAAATCATAGACAAACATTACCCAAAAAAATCAATGATTATGCCGATGACTCGCTGCCCCGGTCCTAGCGCTGGCACGCCCAGAAGGCGTGTTGGCCCGGCCCGATACGGGCATGGCCCGGGCACAACACGGGTGTCGTGCCTAGGCCAGGCCGTGTTGTACCAGCTCATTTAAATTTTGGGCCCGACACGAGGCCCGGTAGCCCGGGCTCATATGAGACAGCACGATGAGTCCATTTTTTTAATTTTCGGTCCCCCCCGCTTGGATGTATGGTTGAACAACTAGTCTATGATATGCATATAAATAGAAGCAAAATATATAGAAAACTTGGGAGAAGTTGAGGAGTTGAACCTTGGACCATATAATATCAATGCAAATCACTTAACCACTAAAGTAATGAGATAATTGTATTACTTTTTCAACATTTCTTGTATTTATTGAATGTAGTTACTATTATATACGTATATATACTCTCACACATATATATTATAATAATTTTCAATGGTAATATAAGTTTTCATTTATAATAAAAAATAAAAATGATTAATTTGTAAGGTGACAATAAAGACGTCAAAGTCATTCGTAGACGTACTTCCACTGTCATATGTTATAAAATATTATATCACTATATATAATAGTTATAATGTACTAAAATTAATATAATATAATAATATATGAGTATAATATTAGTATATAATTATATAGTTATAAGCTATAACAATAACCATAAGTAATAAGTTATATAAAAAAATATAATGATTATAGGTTATATTTTATAACTTATCAATATTTTATATGAAAACTAATAAGGAACAAATTATAAACTATAATATCATACAGTTATAAATTTATAATTTTACTCTTATATAGATTATAAATTTAATAATTTATATACTTAATTATGTATGTATTTATAGTTCGCTCTTATATCTTAATAGATTAAAATTTAAAGGTGATTAAGATATTAATTTTAAAAATAAAGAAAAATGATGATCCGTTCGATACGACCTGGACCGGCATGGTCGGTACGATCAAAATCGTGCTGGGCGGGGCCATGCCAACGAAGTAGTGTTTTTGACACGGCACGACACGAGCACGGTCAAACACGGGTTGACCAACACGAGCATGACATGAGCACGCACGGAAATCCATCTCTACGAAGAGGTGAGACGTCGTCGCTACATATGGTATCATAATATTCTATGGATTGAATTATGGAGAAAGGGAGCCTACTTAGCAGTTTTGCTAAGTAAACTCCTTAGCATGATCCACACCGTCAAATTCGAATATGACGGTCTGAGATCAAATCTTTAGAAAATATTTTAAACTTTTATATTTGATCTCAGACCGTCAAATTCGAATTTGACGATGTAAATCATCACTAAGAAGCCTACTTAGTAAAACTGCTAAGTTGGCTCCCCAACCTCTTGAATCTATATATTATATAAAGCTGGTGCATTATAGTCAATCTCCATCCACATTTCTCATTTATCTTTTTTCTTATATTTTTAAATTTTTAACCTATTTTATCTATTAACAAACATATTATTCATTATCATTAATTAATATATTAAATGACAGAACTCCTAAACACATTAATTCAGCTGAATTGATTTTAATTTATTTGTTTTTATATTATATAATCTCTTAATATTCTATTTTTTTAACACTTTTAAATTTGTGAGACTCAACTTAAATTCTAAGGCTTGGATGAGAGTTTCAAAGTGTTTTTTTAATGTTACTCTTCTTATATCTCCATGATCATTATATAGCTCAACGGAATTTTTTTAACACTTCTATATATTATATAAAGCCGGTGCATTATAGTCAATCTTCATCCACATTTCCCATTTATCTTTTTTCTTATATTTTTTAAATTTTTAACATATATATCTATTAATAAATATATTATTCATTATCATTAATTAACATATTGAATGACATAACTCCTAAACACATTAATTCAGCTGATTTGATTGTAATTTATTTATTTTTATATTATATAGTCTCTTCATATTCTATTTTTTCTGAATTTTTTTAATGTTACTCTTCTTATATCTCCATGATCATCATATAACTCAACAGAATTTTTTTAACACTTCTAAATAGGTGAGACTCAATTAAATTTCTATCATATGTACATGAAATCTATGTAAACTTTGTAGATGTTAGGATTAATTGATAATAATCTAAAATCTGTAATCATATTAAAAGAATAATAAATTTGTTAAAAGAATATATTTTTATTTAAAGTCTTTATATTTTATTTGTTAAAAGAATATATTTTTATTTAAAGTAAAAATGACATCATATTTTAATATTTTGAAAGTTAAATCTTTTTTTATAACTAATATAAAAATAGTTAATATTTATTTTATTATTAAAATTAACTTATAATTTTTAATTATGCGAAGCACGAGTGATTTTCCTAGTTATTATATAAAGCCCAATAAAAAGGTCCACGTATATTTGAACTGCTCTGGTAAATTATAGGCCTCTGGCAATTTATTATTTTCTTAAAAAGCAGTTATCGTTTGTTGAAAAATGAATTTATATTTGTCACTTTACTTATATGCAATTTATTATTTTCTTGAAAAGGAAGGGGCGAATAGAAGAAATATATCACTTTTTACATAATCTCGCTTTACAGTGCATTGAAATACTGAAAACCTTATTTTTTTCATTATTATGATATTAGTATCGAGAATATTATAATATATGACCAATTCAAGTACGGGAAAAAGACTTCTAAAATATTTTCAACACGACTTTTTTATTTTGTGTTTAGATTATCCGGTTGGACAACCTTTTTTTATTTGTTTTTTTTCAACGGAAAGCGATGGAGGTGGTTTTTTTTGTCGTTTTTAGAAAAAAATAGGATAAACTATGTTTTTTTATGACAAATTCATAAAACCTATTTTGTTTAATATTTTTGGAATACTGAAAAGTTTAATTCGAAGTAGCATGGATTAATCAAGTTGTCTTGATTAGTACATATGGAATCTACAAACGGAAGTTGAGAAATATTAGAATTTGGGTTTTAAAAATCTCACTTGTAGTGTCATCTGCAATTGTCAAATGTCCCTCCCAAGCAAAATATATATCAACGATCTTAAAAGCTTAAAGCTCTATTTAGTTGGAGAATAAAAAAATATAATAAAGACTTATTTTGTCTTATCCAATTAAACACGGTGTTTAACTATTTAAAAAGCTAAAGAATAATGTTACCATTAAAAAAAATTAACCCAGTAAGAAGTGCAATTTTTAAAGATAAATTATTCATTCAAACTAGTAGAATAATTTATTCTTCGCTCAAACTTAAAGAAAAAAAAAATCCAACAAAATATATGTATTTATCCCAAAAATATTTATTCATCAATCAAACAGGCCCTAAGTCAATAGGGATAACAATATTTTAATATTTATATTTATATTTATATTTTTTTATGCATGAATCATTGATAATTTTGGTTTAACCTAAAACTCAATATGTAGACAGTTAAAAAAATAATAATTTTTAATACAAGCGACATGGACGTCTAAACTCAACACCTCTGACTCTCAACCTGTGTTGAACTAAATATGCTATCAATAATTCTAAAAACTTAATCCGATAAGAAGAACAATATCTTTATATTTATTCTTAATAATAAAAAGTGCACATCGTGTAAATTATAGCATTTCATTTTAGTCTTTTATTTTTATGTGAACTTACTAATGTGAGCCTATGAACGCATAGGGATAGACTCATATATAATGTGAGAGGACCTTAATCTCCACAATTTTCGGTGTATAAAATATATATATATATATATATTAATAAAATAGTCAAATTATCTAATTGATTTAGTGGTTAGATAATTTTGATTAATAATTTGAGATTATATATAAACTTCGAGGTGTAAATTATAATTTTCTCGGTTGTCTGAGTATTCCAGTATAATATATAAGGCGTACATTAATGTGTCCGTAAAGAAATGGCACATCATAGTTTGTTACATATATGGCGTGCAAAGTTTTGGTTCATGAATTCTTTGCATAAAAGTTCAGCTGAAGAAATGATAACTTCAAACACCTCCTTGAGATGGAATCTTTGACTGGAAGATTAAACACATATATCAAGAGTTTGGTTTTGTTGGTTTATAATTTTGGCACCATCTGTTCCACGTATTTATTTGTCATGAACTTGTTCCTGATGCCATCTCCTTCTTGAGTCAATAAATAGATTAATTCTCTTACTACAAAATAATGAAAAATAAACTATTTTTTTCACCATCATTTTATAAGAGGAATTAAATTCAGTGAGGGGACAAAATAAAGAAAACTAAGAGACTTGACCCAGTCAAACTCATAAGCCAACTTCATCTAAAGATGGTCTTGCATGATTGGTAACAATAAAATAATGCATGAATACTTTTTTTCTAAAAAAAATTGTAAGATGGTGCAGTTAACATATGCATATCTCATGGATGATTACTTGACAAAGTCATGGGTCCAAATCCAATGTTCACAAATCAACAGTTTATATGATTGGATAATGCATTTAAATTTAAATTAGTCCACCCACTAAGAGCCAGATAAGAAATTTATGAGTGAAGCCAATATATAAAAATATCTACAATTATTTTTCCCCTTATTTTTACAGTACACATTTAATTTCACTATCCAAAAAATTGGTGTAGGGGACCTAAAAAACCATCCCTTGCATCCAGTTGGAATATCAAAACCATAGTATTAAAAAAAGAATAATTCTAGTAATTATTTTTTCAATTGTTATTTGAAATCATTGTCTAATTTCAGATTATGTATCTAACTATGATAAAAATATAATTATGAATAAAAAATGAAATTCAAAATTTTACTTGTGAAAAAAAAAATTGACCCAATGGGACTTGGTGCCAATAATGAGATTCCTTTTTATTCAACTTAATAATAATTGGAGCCACCTGATCACTCGAGCATTGTCGTCCCCTCATTGGTGGGATTCCTTGGGACCCGCAAATCTAACCAATGAGAACCTCTGTAGCCGTACGCGCAGTGTTATCACTAGCAAGAATATTTTTTTAATTAATTAAGTTCTTTTTTATTACCTTCATTAATTGTTCCATTGATTATTGAACCTTGAAATGAAATTATAAGATTTAAAATTAAATGTCGCAAATGAGTTTTAATTCTTTACTAACTAAATTAATGGCAAGTGTTGAAATAAATAGTTCCTAAGGAAGATGAACATATGAAGCAAGACTATTCAACTCTAGTTATCCAGAATAACATGTCTCTACATGTTATTTAATGTAACAAAGAAATGAACAACAACAACAATATCCCTCTCCAGTCTCTCTCCCTCTAAAGTGCATGGATAGTTACCCACATCCACAAGGAATTCTGTGTGTGAGAGAGAGAGATATTAATTTTTGGATGAGGACTTTCGGAGCGCACACATTTTCGTGTATATAATCTTCATTTGTCTTCGTCGACCGATCGTCGATCTTGCTTATTGCATCTCTATCATTGTCGTTTATGATCGTCATTATGATCATATTGTCGCCAACCAATATCGACCGTTATCAATTTGATTCTTCATATTTATACAACTTATCATAGTTGGTGTCTATTGGCGTATCGATTCTTAGTGGTGTCCTGACGTAACGGACCTGACGAGCAGAGTGAAGCGGTAACCACGATTATCACTTACAACAATTCAATAACTTTCTTCAATATTCCCCTTTTATAACTTGGATAAAATTTGCATGACACAACATTTCCCAATTCAGCTATAAGCATTAAAAATGTATCTTGAGAATATGATTCTTATTATATATAAGATACCTCTATGATTCTTTACACAAGAAAAAGGGGAAAATATAAGAACAAGTATCCAAAAAAAAGAAGATGGAAATGGTAAATAGAAGCATCATCAATAATTGTTCAAAAAAAATCATATAAGGGGAAAATCTATATAGAACAAGTTAGAGCATATTGACTTACATCACAATGAAAAAAACATGCATATTCCAAGACATCCTTAAAAGGACAAAAAAGCAAAATAAGATATACAAGTATTGATGGTAAAAAGTTAACAAGTTACATCTTACAGTCTAATACATATTTAAAGCATTACATGACCAGATGCATTTAATATCTCATTTTAATACATAAATGTATTTACCTAACCAACTGACAAAAAGAAAATACAATAACTTAAAAAGTATAGATGTTAGACATTGCTCTATTAATTTTCTTGAATTACAAGTAATGCACGCCCTCTCTTCCCATTACTTATAATATTATTTTTATCTAATTCTAAATTATAAACTTACAAAATTAAGTCTTCAACGTATCCTTATTTATTAGTCAAAGTTTTCCTCGAATTTCATCCATTTTTTTTAACTTAACTAATTTCACCCTTAGTTACTTAATACAAAAAAGAAAACCAATGGAGCAAGAGTAAAAGTGTTATTTAATAATTATGAAATGTTGTGTCCATGCTATTTTTTTAAACAAGTTTTTGTTTCAATGAACTGAAATTATAATTGTCCTTTTTTTAATGATAAACAAATTAAGTTAATAGAATTTCTTTTTTTTTTGCTTTTTTTCTCTTTTTGAGAAATTAGTTAAGATACATGCATCCGATTATAAAACGATCACTTACAGAATTTGATATATTATAGCAAATTAAGGTGCATACATCGGAAGTATAAAAATATAGTCATAAACGAATCACAACCACCAAAATTTAATTTTTTATGATTATAAAAAAATAATTTCGAAGTTTTTTTTTTCAATATGATTTGACTTATGAGAATAAATAAGGGCGGAACTAGACAAATTATTCCTGAGGTGTACAATTTAAACTAATAGCATCTTAAAAAAATTAGAATAATATGATAAATAATATAAAGAATATATAAAATGTATGGATGATAGACATACATCTATTTTAATAATTGATTTCAATGAGATTTTATTTTTTAAAATTGATCAAGAATGATATCTTTAATGATAGTAAAAAAATATTTCTTAATGCATGTTACTAAATAATCATTCATCCATTGGTCATCTATCCAATTATGTAATTTAATTTTCGTAATATTCATTGCAAAAAAAAAAACTTGTACAAACTGATCATCTAAAAAATCATTTAGTTGAAAGATTCAGACCAAGACTTAAACTTCAAAATTAACATTACTGAACAAATATTCAAATTTTAATATTTACTAAAATTAACCTATGGGAATAAATTTTTTACTAAAATAGGAATGTACTTGAATATTTACCCATCATGGATTTGGAGTTTATTAAAAAAATTATTTTGAAATATTTCTTTTGCGCTCAATCATCATAATTATGGATGATGATAAATTGATAAATGTATACACCCTCAACTACATATGGCTTATTTATATTTACATTGACCCTAACTTGTTACACTACAAAAAAGCAAGTTTATTTCTTAACTGTATAGGTCAAATATAATTTAAATCTATTAAATCTTCTGTATTTAATTAAAAAACACATAATATATATTTAATGAAGCCTAATAAATTAGTCTTCTCAAATATAACAAGCAAGTCAAGCTAAATTTAATGTTTGAGATTATGACATCTAAAAAAATTCTATTTAACTCAACCTAGAGCATCTCCAACTTATGTCAATAAAAAGATGCATCTTTGGAGACATCCCATAAGAAAGTTGAAACAGAAAATAAAATGAAAAGTTATAACCTTATACTTAGTAATAAATATTCCAATAATTAAACATGACATGTTTAATAGCCCTTAATGAATTAATCGAAACAAATGATAATACAATAACTCATATAAATGTTCAATAATCACATTACTAAGAAATATATTTCTTGAGCTACGAGTAATGTAAACATCCTTTTCATATAATCACATGATATACCTTATAATTAATCATGAACAAATTTGATATTTTACAAAAAGAGAATAAAAAAACACGCAGTAATTTACAATGGTTTACTGGTTCTTACATTTTATATAAAATTGTTAGTACAAATTTATGAGCATATACCCACACTAATATATTTATATATAATATGAATAAAAATAAGTTATACATATTTTACTTTTTATTATAAAAGTATTTTTTAATTAATTTCCTTAATTAGTTTAATATGATTTCTCTTGCTTAATAACAGAAAAGAATATTAAATTTGGGGATGCAATTAAATATTTACCCATTTGATTATTTGAACGCATCATTTTAATAAATTATGGATGATAAGTGGATAAATAAAAGAAATGTATATGAAATCAAGTAAATGATGTAAATTCATATTTTATAGTGTATAGATAAAAGAAGAGAAGTATAAAAATTTGGTAGCGGTGGCGTCAACGGACGCCAAGCTCCCGATTCAAATAGAGCAGAATCTTCCTCCAAACCCCCACTCGAACGAGAAGAAGAAGAGAAGAAGAAGAAGAGGAAGAGGAGAGAGAAAGAAAAGAAAAATCCATCGCTTTCTCTCTCATTTTGTCCATCTCTTTCTCTTTATTTACTTCCCTCTCTCTCCTTCTCTCTCCCCCCCTCCAATCATCGTCCCTCTTTCTCTCTCCTCTGCTCCGCCTCTTTATTTGTGCGAGGAGGATGATGATTGAGAAGAACAAGTAGGAGGAGGAGGAAGAAGAATTCGGCCCGCCCCAATTAGAACATTATTGGGGGAAGAGCTCTCTCTCTCTCTCTCTCTGCCTCCCTCCGAGAGATCGATTTCGCTGCGGATTTGGTTGATTCCCTGTTCTTGTGGGAATTAGGGCTTTGATTTGTGCCGACTGGTAGGTGGTGATCGTGGCTCTTCTTTCGTTTTCCACCTTCTTTTTGATCTGTTTATTGTTCTGGTTTGCTTTAATTTTGTGCTATGAGTTGTTCGTCTTTTCTCTCCTTTTTTTTGGTGTTAGTTCTGAGAAAGGAGAGTAGAGATGGAAAAAGGTGAAATTTTTATCGGATTGCACATTAGGTTTTCCGGGGTTTCTGTAAAGTGTAAACCCTTAGTAGAATTAGCCAAAGATTACTCTTTTTTGTGTTTTTCGTTCGTTAATTTGCTATTCTTATGGTTCTCCCGTTCTTAGGTGATTCGTCTCTATTATTTTAGTTTAAGTTTGATAGATGTGTGATAAGGGCATGCTCTGCTACCTGATCCACCTTGCAGTTTCAATAATGCCTTCGTGCTGTTGCTATTTCGAGTTTGCTATAAAACTCTGCGAGAAAACTGTTAACATATCGTTTTTTTTCTTGACCTTAACAGGTTAAGTCTGTCATCATAGTTTGACATGTTGGCTTGTTTTAAAAAGTTGTCATTTTTGCTATGATGAGCTTTTGTCAGTAATCTTTGAGGTGTATATTCAGACAGTTTTGTGCAAGCAATCTCATGCATGCTGGGTACCTCTGAAGTAGTTGGGTTGATGCGTTGGGGTCTTTAGCATTGTTTAGTTGGAGGGTGGTGCAGTTTGCACTCCGGATCTTTGGGATTATGGGATATGATTGTTTAGCGGGTTTGTCATGGAAGAGGTGCTGTTGTTTCTAGCATATCCTGATTTTTTGTTTGTTTTTCTATTCATCCTCGGATGAAATGAGAATATAGCTTGAATATTCCAAGCAGAGTTGATGGCTAGAATGTGGTTGTAAGGTGCATTGGGGGTTACACATACATGTGGGCGCCTTATGTCATAAGCTGATAGAAGTAGTTGTTGATTGGCAAGGTCATCCCTGCACTTTATAGTCTCTGTCTTTCACATGCAACAATAATTTCTTGCTAAACTATGCAGGAAATGCAATGGATCACTTTGCGGACCGTCCAATTTCAACAGGTAACGTGCAATATAAATCACCAGCTATGATTTACTGGGGTTTCCAATATCTGAATTACTGCTTAACATGTATGTTAACCATTTATGGCAATTCACAGGCCCGTCACATATCCCATCAATGAAGACAACACAGAAGGCCAAAATGAGTGCATGGGAGCTTCCATCATCATCTAATGCATTTTATGGATCAAGTGATGCGAGCCTTTTCTCAAGCTCATTGCCGGTCCTTCCTCATGACAAATGTACGTGCTTATATTTGAAATAACTAGAAGCATATCATGTTCAGATTGAATTCATGTGTACACTTCTCTTATCCAGTTAACTTCAAGGACCCCGGCTCTGGTGTTCAACCCATGAATAATGCATTTCCTGGATCAAATGAGTTAAATGATACTATCAAGGGCAAGGTTTCTTCAGATGATCTCAATCTTCAAGGGGTTGGCATCATGTTGCCTGATGATGAAGAAGAGCTTCTAGCTGGAATAGCAGATGATTTTGATCTTAGTGGATTGCCTAGCCAACTGGAGGAACTCGATGAATATGACCTTTTTGGTAGTGTAGGGGGTTTAGAGCTGGATCCTGACCCTATGGAGAGCGTCACATTGGGTATGGCAAAGACTACCATTTCTGAAGGTCATATGGGCAATGGAATAAGTCATTATAGCCTTCAAAATGGTGTTGGCACTATTGCTGGGGAACATCCATATGGGGAGCATCCTTCAAGGACATTATTTGTACGGAACATTAATAGTAATGTTGAAGATTCAGAATTGCGTGCTCTTTTTGAGGTCTGTCATCACTGAACAATTAATTCTTGATTGTGGTTATCTCTTAGCTTGTAAATCATTAAATTGATGAGCAGTGTTCTGTCGCCTATCTATATCAACTGTTGCTATTGTAAGTTACTATGCCATCAGCATAATTATTGCCTGTGGTGATGCTACTATTACTAGACTTTTCGGATATACCAAGAAAATCTCTGCCTTAACTACGTAGTCTCTATTCTCTTATCTGGAATAAATGTCATATGCAATATGTGACATGTAGTGACTGTCTGCATTCTGTTTCATTGTTTATCAAATGCTATCTTTGGTTCTTTCTCAAAAAAAATTATTGTATCTTTGATTATCATTTGTTGTGCAATTCGATCTTCGATATTGTTTATTTGTGTTTGATGTAAGATGGACTTTTGCTTTCGCACAGCAATATGGAGACATTCGAAATCTGTACACGGCATGTAAGCACAGGGGATTTGTAATGATATCTTATTATGATATACGTGCTGCTCGAACTGCGATGCGTGCTTTGCAGAACAAGCCTTTAAGGCGAAGAAAGCTTGACATCCATTTTTCTATTCCCAAGGTTTTCTAAAGGATGCTTTATCTGGGGTTTCATTTTCCTCTATTCTGTTTTAATTCCTGATTCCTTCCTAATTTTCTTTCCCTCTTTCTCAGGACAACCCATCTGACAAAGACATGAACCAGGGAACTCTTGTCATATTTAATTTGGATCCTTCAGTTTCAAATGATGATCTTCGGCAAATATTTGGGGTTTATGGAGAAGTAAAGGAGGTGGGTCATATTTGCGTAATGTTCTTTAGCTATCTTTCCCCTATCACAAGTTTATTACTACCTTCAGCTCGGAATTGATGTTGATCGTTTACATCTTGAGACAGATAAGGGAGACACCTCATAAGCGACACCATAAGTTTATTGAATTCTACGATGTCAGAGCAGCAGAAGCCGCCCTTCGCTCATTAAACAAGAGTGATATTGCTGGTAAACGCATAAAGTTGGAGCCTAGCCGCCCTGGTGGAGCGCGTAGAAAGTATGTATATAAGTTTAGATTTTGTCATGTCAGTGATCTACCTTCTAAAAAAGGGATTTTTTGGAATAAACTTATGATCCGTTATGTATTAGGAGCGTCCGTACCTTCATCAGGTGGCTCTATAAAAGAACAGTTTTGTTAAAGCTATTATGTCAGTAGTACCTGATCATGAGTCATTGTATGCCATATAATGACATGCTAAGGCTCTGCTTGTTTTGATGAAAATATTTTCCTGGTAAATGTTTTCCTAACTTTCTATGGTTTGATAGCATTAAATAGCTTGGTCAATTTGTAAACATCTACTGTTGACTAAAATAGGTAGGCTAAAACATAAGAAGATGAAACTTCACTTTTTAAAATGGGAAATCATTTTCCTCCCACAAAACTTAATCTTTTTATATTTGCAAGACAATTTTCTTTCATATTTAATAATCATATGCCAAACACACGAAAACAAATTACTTTCCAATAATTCACTTTCCTAAGAATTTATTGTTCTTTATGCCATATGCACTAGTTTTACTTGTACCAACATAAAGTTCAGTGATATAAGCTAATAATCACACTTGCGCTTTTTACAAAGGAATGTGATTACTCCCTCTTCTTTTCTCTTTTTGGTATATTCAAAAGACATTATAATTATGAAGTTCAGAAGAAAAAAAACATTAATTTGTACTTCTAGCTTTCATGCTTATGTCTAAAAACTTTGCATCTAAACAGTTTGATGCAACAATTGACTCATGATTTGGAACAAGATGAATCCAGAATTTACCGGCATAATGGAGGTTCGCCTATGACTAATTCTCCCCCAGGTATGTTAGAAACAATACTTTTCTGTCTACATTAGTTCAGGCTTTCTCTTTATCCAGTCATCACCATTGCATCGTCCCATTTGCGTCTTCTATGTCACTAGACTGAGTTTGGTATCTCGTGAATTACAGGAACATGGTTACAGTTTGGTAGTCCTGGTGATAATGGTGCATTGCATGTTCTTAGCAAGTCTCCAACTGGGGTAGCAATGAGCCCTATTGGTGGCAACAGTTTGCAGGGATTAACTTCTGTGCTTCCTACAATGATGCCAAATTCTGTTAAAATCGCACCAATTGGGAAGGACCAGAATAGAGCTAACCAATCTGAACAGACATTCACTGGTAGTAATATAGGACATATAGGTGGATTTCAGCATTCTCATTCCTTGCCCGATCATATTAGTGGAACAATGACTTCCTTGGCTCCTTCAACTTCAAATGCATCTGGGGTTGGAACTTTAAGTGGACCACAATTTCTCTGGGGTAGTCCAACACCTTACATGGAGCGTCCCCAATCTTCTTCTTGGCAGTCACGAAATATGGGGATTTCATCCATGTCAAACTCCCAAAGTCAAGGACAGAACATTCTTTTTTCTAGTCCACGTGGGTCTTTTCTTGGATCTTCACACAATAACAATATGCATCATGTTGGATCCGCTCCCTCTGGAGTTCCATTGGAGAGACACTTTGGCTATTTCCCAGAGTCGCCAGATACATCTTTTATGAACCAGGTTGGATTTGGAAATGCTGGAGTTAGCCGAAATAGTGGAGGTTTAATGATGAATATGAGCCCTCGGAGCACAATGAATCCTGGGTTTGTTATTTCAGGGAACATGCCAGATAATACTTCCCCCACTTTAAGAATGATTTCTTCCCAGAGGTTGGGGTCTTTCCTTGGTAATCCTCCATTTCCTGGTATAGCCTCCATTGGTGCAGAAGGTTTAATTGATAGGAATCGGAATCGAAGAGTTGAAGGCCATGGAAATCAAGTGGATAACAAGAAGCAGTATCAACTGGACTTGGAAAAAATTCGTAAAGGGGAAGATACACGGACAACTTTGATGATAAAAAACATCCCGAACAAGTATAATTGACAACATTTTACCTTTCTAATGATTTGCAATTCAAGAAAGTGTTCTTATGAAGTTTTTTTTTCATGTAAAGGTACACCTCGAAGATGTTATTGGCTGCAATAGATGAAAACCACAAGGGTACTTATGATTTTCTATACTTGCCAATAGATTTTAAGGTAATGTACTTGAAATTTGATTACCATATTTGAGGATCAAAGTTAAAGTTTCTGAGACTATTAACAAATGTATTCACGTGCAGAATAAGTGCAATGTTGGTTATGCATTCATAAACATGGTGTCACCATCACATATCATCTCCTTCTATGAGGTTTATTATCCTTTTCTTTCCTAAATATCTGTTTGGATTTCTCTATGCTCGTCTTTGGCAATTTAACTTCCTAATATGGATATTGAATATGCAAGATAATGCCATCAGGGAAAAAAAATGTAGGATATAATGAAAGGTAGTCAGCAGAGAATACATGATCTCTTGGCGTTCTCAGAGAAAGTTTTATACAGTTGGCCATATTTCTCTGGAGTTGAAATGACTTACCATGAAAGTATGAAGGTGTTTGATTAGGTTTCCATCTATATGCAGGCATTTGATGGAAAGAAATGGGAGAAGTTCAACAGCGAGAAAGTGGCATCACTTGCATATGCAAGGATACAGGGAAGAACTGCCCTTGTTGCTCATTTCCAAAATTCAAGTTTGATGAATGAGGATAAGCGATGTCGTCCTATTATCTTCGATTCTGATGGATCAGAGGTTGCCAATCAGGTAATAACAAAATCTTTTACCTCTTGGAACTTTTTTTTGAAAGGAAGGAAGGACGACTACAAGCTCTTGGAAGTTGAATAATGCTAACTGCAAGATCTATAAAATGCAGTGAAACTTGGATCAGTATTTCATGACCCAAGTCTATGTGTATGTTTGGCACCAAAGTTGGATGGCCAGTATTAATTATTTATGGGTAACCAATTTAAAAAAAGATAGTTCTGGATTCGATTTTTTTTGGTTCCACGGTGGTTCTCGTAAGAACTTGCTTGAATACATAATATGACTTGAGGTACTAGAAATATGTATGCATTTAACATTTACATTGTTACTTACCAGTAAAGGCAAGATTGAATGCGTCACAGAAAGTGGCAAAGTCAATACTTTTTTACATCTTTTTCTGCTTTAGTTGCATTTAAATCTTTGCAGTTTTTTAATTGTTAATTGTTTTGATTCTCTTGTTTGATCGCCAGAATTACTGAGATCCTTCTCATAAAGAAATTACAGTACTGTGGGCATTAGGATTATATCATTTTCCTCAGGCATCCTTGTTAGTCTATGGTCATCAACTAGGAGTCTAGGAGCTTTAGCTTCTGCGTGATCTAAGTACCTAGAATATTATAATATTTGTTTTATTAGTTTTTTTTAACAAATTTTGTTATCTTAAATGTCTTCATTGATAGAAGCTTGTGAAGATGTTAACTACCTTCCTACAGGAGGCATTTCAATTTACTGGTCTGAACGATCACATATTTCAACAAGATGGGATCAATTCAGCAGGGGGAGACATGGCTGGGAGTTCACAACTGAGCAATTTATCTCAGAAGTTAGAACAGATGAAACCACCCGGTAGTGGTTTGTGACTTGACAGATCTTCACAACCAGCTCTCTGTTTTTTGTCTTCTGGATCCTAACATATCCAAGGTCTTTGAAGTGTATAAAACTGAGAAAGGAAATTGCAGGCGCATTTGTACTATACGGTGTTATCCACTTTTGAAGCAATGGATGCACCGAAATAGGGAGCACAAACAGATAGTGCCCCATAGGCAGTGATGTTCTGCAAGTCATGTAAAGAATTTAAGGTTTCAACTCACAGGCAAATGTAGGCACATTACTAGTCTCTGGTGCTTGCATTTCCTGCATTGTCTTATTTTCTTTTCTTGGGTCATGTGCATACAGTTTAAGGTTATTCTGGGTGGTTGGGTATTTTGCAAGTCTTCAATTGTACAGAAATTGAGACTTCTTTATTATCTTTATGTCGGTCTGTACATAATTTTAGCTTTGTGGTGAACTTGGTTTCAGTTTCCTGAAAATATAAATGGAACAGTGTCTGGTCCCCTTGTTTATGACAGATTTGGAGTGATTGGTGAATTAATACTGTGGATGTTGAAGTTGGTGAAGTAATGATTAGTGATCATACACGGCCATATTGTATCAGGCCACTAATAGCATATTTAATACCGGCAGCATATGAGCATTCCAATTCCTCTGATGATTTATCATTGTTGTTGAATATTATTTAAAGGGTGACATGATTTGGGGAGTTAGTAGCTATTTGATTATTTGAAATGTTGCCTGTCTGTTATCAAACACCATCAATGAAGATCCATTATAAAAAAGATGTAATCAAAGTGGTGAATGATCCTAAATTAGTCATTGATCATGGAACTTTTAGATTTTAAGATTTACATAAAAAGATATCAAGAAGCTTCCTTGAAGGGCTATGACCCTTCTGCTGTTTATAAGGAAAGGAGAACAGGAAAAAAGTGAAAGTGAATGATCCTAAAGGGCTTTGGCACTGCTATTTCTGAGGAAGAAGATCAGGGGAAAAGAAGAGTTTCACTCGGACAAGAAGTATGCTAAACAACAAATCATGAGTCATATCCAAGCACACCACCACCAAAAGGTAGTGGTAGGGAGGGGGAGGGATAAAAGTGGGAGAATGGAGATGTTGGCCTACCACCTAATTGAGGTGGTGTACTCTACTCAACTTTGCTTCCAAATCCCAATACTTTCTTTAATGAACACACCACCATCAATCACACACCAAATAGGAAGACACCATCAATCATAACTCCCATATGCAAAAATGCACTAGGAACCCTCTTTTTCCCTATATTAAAATAAAGGGAGAAATAAAAGAGGAGAGGAAAAAAAGGAGGTGAAGCAGCAAAAGGAAGAATTAAATAAGAAGGCTAAACCACCACCCACCATTATAGTTGTGTGGGGGAAGGCAGGCAGAGAAGGCTGAACCACCATCTCTTTCCTTTTTATTTGTATACTTTTTTTAATTTTTTGCCTCAAAGATACATGTCTTGCCTTCCTGTGCTGTGCTGTAATGTTTCTCTTTGAACTAAATTAAACATTTAGATATCATGATTTATGTGTATTAAAAAAACTCATGTCTTGTTGGGTATGTCTTCAATAATGTTGGTGATGTGTAGCAGCATGATGCAGTTGCTCACAAGCACTGCTGTGCATGTAGAGCAGGGAGATACCAAGTTGCCACTTTGACATCCAAAGATGGCAAGAGGGCAAGGCATTCTTTTGTTCATGTGCTTGTGTATAATAATGCATGGTGTCGGACACATGCTGAATCAAAATCTCAATTAAGAGCTCCAACTTGTGTTGCTAATTGTGATGTGTCTAACAAATTTATCATCTATTATTCAACTTGATCCTTGATTTCTCATATATGATCTTGGCAACTATGTTTAGGGTAGAGGCAATGTATGCTTGTATAGAATCATCAGAAAATGTGTCATGGCACTTACATCGTAGATCATGTTAGACTCGTAGGTGTAAACGGTTTGAAATATATTAGCTCTGGTAAGTAAAAAAAGTGTGGCATGGTAACCATAGTTGAAGGTCAACTCCTAATTAGTGATAGTTTATGTATAATAGAAAACAATATGTTTTACAAATTGATATGTATCATATGTACTACATTCGAATTTATTGCCAAATTATTGAAATACTCTAATATCTCTCACAAACTATATGTACTTTTTATTATATCAAGTATATATATTTTTTCCAAATATTGGTAAAGGTAAAATAATAGTTTTTTGGGTACTCACTCGGGATCCATAGTGTCTAAGGTTATTAGTATCTGACTAATTCGGAATCGAAGTAAAGAGCAAAAATAATATTTCTCTGGTCAAATTGACGACTCCGAAGCTCGAATTCGAGGTTACTAGCTCCCAGTCTCTGAACTCGGGACATACTTTTGTTATCCAAGTGTGCCAACCAAACTTGATTGGCAAAATGATAATTAGATAAATGAAAAATAAAGGTTAACATAAAAAGTGAGATCAAATGTAAAAGTTGGAGTGGTTATCTTTATAAATTAGGGGCAAAGTGAAAATAGCTCATAATTTAGAAGATAATAATAACAATAAATATAGAGAGTGTATACTAAAAGTAACAAATAAATATATTAAATCAGAAATAAGAATATACACAATTTATTTTTTGAGACTAGATATAGCATTTAGTTTGCTTAGAACATGGGTGCAAATATCAATGCTGCAACATCCATCCACTAGTGATCCAAGAGGACCACTATTTTTCACTTAATAGTGCAGCCACTCAGTCCAAAACCATAAGGCCATCAATTATTAATACCTTAAACATGCAACAAATAAAAGCAACACAAGTATCTTTTATCCCCCCCTTCTAAACAATCCACTAGCAACATCCCCAATTCCAATCATGTGGAATTAATATCCACCATATGCACCTCTCTCTCTCTCTCTCTCCAATATACATACATGATAACTCTCTTTCTCTCCAATATACATACATCATAACTCTCTTTCTCTCTCTCTCTTTCTTTTCTTTTCAATGTACATACATGACATGATAATATAATTGGTATGCTTTCTTTCTGTTCCAAGAAGAAAAAGGAAGGGAAAGAGAAAAGAAAGAGGAGTAAGCCTACCGAGTCTAAAGTTGTTGCCTTCTATAAACAAATCCCACCACCATCCCAAACCGCGACCCTTCTTCCTCTTTCTTTCCCCTCTCTCTCATCTCTCTCGGACCATCGCACAAACACTTTACCGGCATCCATCTCCACCGCCATGCTTTCTCCTTCTCCTCCCGCTTCGTCTCCTCTTCCTTCCTCCTCTTCGGCGCCAAGGAAGCGCGCGAAAACGGGGCCTTCTCCGTCCCAGTCCAAGTGGCGCACCAGCGCCCAGCAGCGCGTCTACGGCCGCCGCCTCATCGATGCTCTCCGCGCCACGGGATCAGGCGCGCGCGGCGGCGGCGGCGGCGGGGGCGAAGGAGGGACGGGAGCCGCAGCGGTGGGGCCGCGCGCGGTGAAGGAGGCCGCTGACTCCGCCCTGGCCATGACCGCCCACGGCCAGACC
>LTAE01000386.1:40150-63604 GCA_001647135.1 Pontederia paniculata | reverse complement strand
TGATGATGAGGAGGGAGAGGATGAGAGCGGCGGGGGCGTGCTGAAGGAGACGAAGGTGAGGGACCGGCTGCGGACGCTGGGGCGGCTGGTGCCCGGGTGCCGGAAGCTCTCGGCGCCGAGCCTGCTGGAGGAGACGGCGGACTACGTTGCGGCGCTGGAGATGCAGGTGAGGACGATGAGGGCCCTCGCCGACGCCTTGTCGGCGGTGAGGGTATCGGCGGCCGATCCGGCCGCCAGGTGAAGGCAGCGGCGGCGCGCCGGTCGAATTCTTTAAAATCAAATAAACCAAAAAAAAAAATGAGTGTAATTTGTGGCACGTGACTTGTAGTGTGTTCTATGTGTTGTGGTGATTGCTTTCTAACGTGTATAACAAAAAAAAGTGTTATTGCAATACTTGTACATGCTAATTAAATGCCCTCTTCTAATCTTTCTTTTCCTTCTCATCAAGAAGTTAATGATGATGACGAAGACGATGATGATTAGCAATTTACGGTAATAATCAATTGATACTATTGGGTGCCGATCATCGGTCGATTCGATTCGATCGCGATGTTGAACCGATTTAGGGTTTCATTATTGATGTGTTAACATGTGAATTATGTCATGACAGATTTCTCGTTTCATTTGGCATAGTTCATCTTTGTGAGGATAATCTCTGGATAGGTTGTGTGACAAGCATGAACTGTGACTAGTTCAGAAGTCTGTGGACAGTGCACTAATTGGATTCCTAGCACTGTGCACTAAATTGGATTCTTTGCATGTAATGTTCAGTGTGGTCATCATGCACAGAGGGAGAGAGAGAGAGAGAGATCACCATCACACTACATGGAAACGCCTGCAAAAACGATTGATTGCAGGAGTGGTAGGAACAGGGTCTCATCAATTGAAAAAGAAATAAAAAATATTAATAATAAAAATAATGAGAGAACAGTAAAAGGAATCGAGAATGTCATGGATGATGCCAATTGCATAAAATGGAAGTGAAGCAAAGTTTGTTAAGCAACTATGGAATCCTTCCCCCTTGTCTTCTATTGGTCTTATCTTCTTACTTTCACACACACACATTTCAACTGTTAAAAAAAAGAAAAAAAAAGAGAAGATTTTTTAAAGATAAATATGTAATCATATATTGTCTTACATTCTAGGGATTTAAAAATTATTTTCAATTATATTTCAAATATTTATCATTTTCACTATTATAAATCATTTTGTTACTCGAATGATTCCATTTTTATTGATAAAGGTTTTATCTATTTCTTTAACTACTAACCTTATTATTAAAAAAATATTAATTTTTATAAAATACTCTGGACTTTAACTTTTTCATCTATTTTTTAAGAAACATTTATTACTTTCGTTTAAAGGTTTGTATTTATCTTCTTCTTCTTCTTCTTATTCTTCTTCTTCTTCTTCTTATTATTATTATTATTATTATTATTATTATTATTATTATTATTATTATTATTATTATTAAGTATTAATTTCTATCATTTAAATTATACTTTTTCGTATTTAACATTAAATTATAAAGTTGTGATCTTTAGCCAATCAGGTCACTCAAGTACTTTTTTATGCTAACTTATTTACTATGATACAATTAAAAGAATAAAAAACACGAACCCACATTTCATAGATCTTAAATAATAATTATAATGTGCCATCCTACCATTACTTGTTTTTTTTTAAAACATATTTGTTGAATTAAGAAAATAAGGATAAAAATGACAATTTTATAATTTTAAACAATTAAACCAACAAAACTTTTGGACGAACGTGTTGGAAGGATTTGCATGATAAATCAAAACAAGCTCATATATTTTTTGAAATTTATAATTTGAAGTTAGGTGCTTCAAAATATGTTAGGAGAAATAATTCTTAACAACATTACAATAAAAAGGGACAGAGACGGTCCTACGAATTATGAAGTGCAATAATGTGTTATGCATTCTCAAATATTATTTCTTTCTTGTTGCTATATTTATGTTTTTTTTGTTTTTAAAACTTATCATTTGTTTTTCTTGTATAACCTAAATTTCTCTTTCCCTTTAGCCACAATGGCAAAAACTTTGGTTAATATGTAATAACAGACTCTCAATTTTTATAATGATAAAATAAAAAAATTCTCTTTTTTTTATATTACGGCGACTCACTTTTATGATTTTTTTTCAAAATCATATCGCTTGTTTTTCTTACGTAACCTAAATTTCTTTCTATTTAGTCACAATGGAAAAAACTTTGGTTAATATGTAATAACAGACTCTCACTTTTTTTAATAAATAAAAGGATAAATAAAATTGTTCTCTTATTTTTATATTACAGCGACTGATTTTTGTGTTTTTTTTTAAATCATATCGCTTGTTTTTCTTCTATAACCTAAATTTCTCTTTTCCTTTATGCCTTGGATTGAGTTACTAGGGGAAATAAGGTGGAAGATGCATGTCTAGTATTAGTTAAATCATATTTGAATAAAAAATATAAAAGTCATATGAGGTTTGGAGAGGTGAGTACCCCAAATATTTTATTCCACCAAATTGGTGAAATTAGAGAAAATAAAACTTTTTAGGCAAAACACCCCTTTAAATAATTTTATAAAATTATATGATTGTTCATTTAAAATGATATTCTTCCCTACATTATTTTAATTTATAATAAAAAAAACTATCTGACTTGAGTTCATTTGTTGGTTTAACTTTTTTTTCATCTTATTTATAATTATCTAATACTTTCATTTGTTTATTTTTTATTCATTCACATTTATTTTTCCTCGGACTAATTTTTTGTCATAATATTTTAAATTTATTGAATATCATCGTAATATTTTTGTTTTCAAATTAGTTATTTTTTATTAAATCTTATATAAATAATTATTTTTATGATCATTTTTACTTTACCATCTTAAAGTATAGTCATTTGAACAATTTTTTTTTATATTTGTAATGATAATATTAATTTTTTTCACTCCTTTTACATTTATCTATCATCTTCGATCTTTTTTTATCTTTATTTCAAAAAAAAATAAAAAAAGGATAAAAATATTATGAAAGAAACAAAGTACATGGAGAGGAAAACAATACTAAAGATTAAAAAAAATATATATAAAGAGATATAAAAAAATATATAAATATTATATTAAATTAATTAAATATATAATAATAATATATTTATTAAGGGTTATACATAGTAATATATAATAAAGAGTATAAATGACTTTTATTTAAATTATTCAAACATGCAATGATTTAATTTAATCCATCCACCACCATAAAATTTTATCCAAACATGAATTTAATAATAATCCACCATATTTCATCACACTCCACCACCCAATAATATACTCCACCATCTCATACCACCCCTTCATTAGTTAATTCCCAAATAAAATCGTAGCCATAATGCAAAAACTTTGGTTAATATGTAATAACAGACACTTTTTATAATAAATAAAAAGATACAATTTTTTTTTCTTTATATTACGGCGACTCATTTTTTACTCGCATTCACATACAAATATATCATTATTATAATTTACACACATTTTTTATTCACGGGCCATATTTATTTAATAAGTTGACCCCTTTTCAGGCCCATTACGATCTACTATAACCGGTTGAGCTATTAATTTTTTCGGCCCATATCACAGGCCTAAGAAAGCGGCCATATTAGGGTTTTATTAAGCGCCCCCGCCTCGCCTTCTCTCCTCTTTCGCCGCCGTTTGCTCTCGTGCTTGCCTCGTAGCCCCTGCAGTTCCTTCGATCAACAATGGCGGAACAGGTGTGAATCGAGGCATATTGTGATCTCTTCCATTCCTACTTTACCTTTGCTTCCGATCTTTTCCCATTCTTTTGATGTTTTAAAGTTCCAGTTTTGTCGCCTGCTTAATTGATCTTGCGTTACTTGCTGTTATAATAGTAATCTACGATAAAAATTCCAACTTTTCTGCGTTTTTCGAGTTTTGAATCCAATAGGCTTTTTATTGGATTGGAAGCCCTACGTGTTGTTTCTTTTGATGTCTTAAATTTTGGATTTTGGTAAAGTATAATCACTCTTTTTTTTATTTCAATGAAGACGGAAAAGGCGTTCCTGAAGCAGCCGAAGGTGTTCCTCAGGTGAAAGGAGGATTTTTGCTTCTGTATTTGTTTCACTGTCGAGGTGCCGTAGATATAATAGCAGGAGTTGATTTGGTGTGTAATGCTTTCTTGTGCAGCTCTAAGAAGCCCGCGAAAGGGAACAGGCCTGGGAAGGGTGGCAACAGGTTTTGGAAGAGCATTGGGCTTGGCTTCAAGACCCCGAAGGAAGCTATTGAAGGTAAGGGGCATCTACCTCTTGGTTTCTGTTTTCTACTGCCTAAATATTTTATTATGTAGAAGTAGTCGAGTTATGTCTGCCTGTTCTGGATATACTTAGCGATCCATTGAGCAATGAATTAGATAATTGCTAGGATGAATTGAATTTGAGTTTTTGGTGTCAATGTAGTCCTCATTACTGGTGCAATGCTGTTTCTATGTGCCCCTGTAAGTGGATAAGATTGGGCAGATTGATTTTTACAAAACGCCTTATGCAAAAATGTCTTGTTATTAAGTCCATACACTTAAATATGTTTAGTCATTCTTGTAAGGGTCTTACATCTTCATTATAAAATAATAAATTGTATGATGTACATTATCTTATAATCGAGTTACGCTTCTCCTGCATTATTAATGTTGTTTCTTCCTTGATACAATATCATGTGTCTTGTATCTCAAGAATTTCTTCCTCCTTAGAGCTTTAACCTGGTCTTAAACTAAAAAGGATGTCATGGTGAAGTAAAAGTTCTGAGGAAGACTTGTGGTGGCATGAACTGGGACTTATGGAAGAGGGCCCTTGCTCTTTGCTGAAGTTTTAGCATTGTGGCTGTCGCAGACTCTTCAAAAGTGAAAGTGCTCATGTTTCTTCATGGCATAAAGGGTTGGAAGAAAAGGCGTGGCTGCACTTGGAGCATGAATGCTGCCTAGATTTCTCCCTACATATTCACTTTAGGACCCAGTTGATCAAATCCTGAAGTCTGATTCTTGATTCTTACTAGTTGCTTTCTTTGTTCCACATTTTGAGGTTACAGTGTTTACAACATGTTTGATTATGATGAGTATATCTTATAATATATTATGTTGAATCTTTCGTTGTGATAGGAGCTGACTCGGTATGATTTCTAGTGCTACACTTTGCTTGTTTCCCATCACAAGATTTTTTTTTGCTTCCGAAAAATAGTTGCAATAAGAATGTTCGTAACATATTCTTCAGCACAAAAAGAATATAGGAATCTTCGTGGTTGACAATGAAATATTATCGCGTCCTACCTGTGCATTTTCCGTTGTTTTTTTTGGATGAAAAATGCACAAACTTTTTTGTCCTGTGATTGTCTTGATGATATTCTTTGTGCAGACTATAAATTATTCAAGGAACCCTTTGGTTGCAGGAACTTATATTGATAAAAAATGCCCTTTCACTGGCACTGTGTCGATTCGGGGGCGCATCTTAGCGGGAACTTGCCACAGTGCGAAGATGAACAGAACAATCATTGTTCGTAGAAACTACCTGCACTATGTGAAGAAGTATCAAAGGTAAGTTAAAGATTTTTACACTCAGTTTAGTTGTTGAATGCTAATTTATCTTTTCTTGTGCTTTTAGGTATGAGAAAAGGCACTCCAACATTCCTGCTCACATTTCTCCTTGCTTCCGTGTGAAGGAAGGTGATCATGTTATCATCGGACAGTGCAGGTGAGTTGTACATGACTGGAAAATTTGATATTCTACTAAACACGGAGTGAAAGTTGGATTCTTTATTTTGCCATACCTTTGTAGTTGCAAAGTGATTTGATTGCAATATTCCATTTAGCTATCTAGTCTTTTGTGCATGTGTTTTGTGGCTCTGTTAATGCATGCTCATATATGTGATATATTTTGATATTAACTCAAATTACTGACAACCCAAACTACAGACCTCTGTCGAAGACCGTGAGATTCAATGTGTTGAAGGTCATTCCTGCTGGATCTAAAAGTGGTGGAAAGAAGGCTTTTACTGCTGCTTAGAGAGCTTAGGCTTTGATGGTTGAAAGAGGAAGAACCTTACTCTAAAGGCAAATATCCAATGCGTTAGATTGATTTTGGAACCTCTTTTCTGTTAAGATTTTCCAGAGCATCGTTTTGACGAGACATTTAATTTTTGTAATCTGCTGGTCTTTTTGACCGACTCATTGAAGTTTGGATGTTAGCTGAATGTGTTCAAAATGCTTTCTTAAAAACCTTAATAGAAAATGATTAATAAATGATCGTGAACTTGCTGCAAGGTCTGGTGTGCGTCACGCCAATGTTGTGAGGTCTTCAGTCTTCTATTGTTTAAAAATTCTTTGTACTGTTTGATAAGAAAAGAACAGAAAGAGGATGAGATATTTCAAAACAACTTTGTATTTTTTTTCTTCATTATTTAATTTATTATAAAAAAGTAGAGTGACAAGTCCAGGTGGAAGAAAGAAAGTATTAGGTAAGGGTCTAAGAAAAAAAACTAAAAACTAAAAAAACGAATCAAACACAAAATTGTTAAATATTGTACATTGAAAACATCTAAGAGAATTTAAAAATTATTGAAAAATCCGTTGAAGATTTATGTAGTTCAAATTAAAATTCGGTGATGACTTGCATAACTTTATATATATATATGTTCTTAAGTGCATTCAGTAAAGCTCACAAATGATATTTTAATTGAGTTTATTAAAGATGTAAATCACAATTTGACTTATACATATAAATCACGTGATTCGACGATCCATATTAAAAGGATAAAGATTTGTTTCTTGAATGATGATTAAAAAAATAATAAAAACTTATTTTCTTAAATAGTGAAATTACTACTAACCACCTATACAAATAAAATTTAATATGGATCGTCGAATCACGTGACTTACATGTATAAGTTAAGTTGTGATTTATATCCCCATTTAATCCATTTTAATTAATTTTAAAAATGTGAATACCATATGATAGTACCAAATGCAATAATTGTGATTACATCTCAATATCTTATAATATAAAGATTTGGACACTTTTTATACGTTAAGAATCACTCCCTATGTGGATTTGCTAATCAATCCCCTTCTTTGGATTCAATTAGCTCTTTATTCATTACCATCAATCGATATTAGAAAACAAACTCATGAAGGTTTTTTAAGCTATAGTTGAGCAAAACAAAAAATATTTAAATTTCAATGAAGATTTGCAGACCAAATCTACAAGGGTTTAAAATTTCGCTCATAAATAGGTTAGACTCTGGGATGAAAAAGAATATAATGCA
This sequence comes from Pontederia paniculata, assembly GCA_001647135.1. Taxonomy (NCBI): domain Eukaryota; kingdom Viridiplantae; phylum Streptophyta; class Magnoliopsida; order Commelinales; family Pontederiaceae; genus Pontederia; species Pontederia paniculata. The sequence continues at coordinate 56,280 of LTAE01000386.1, read as the reverse complement.
CACACAGTCACACACACACCTTAATCTCTAGCAGAAAAGTGAAATGTTCAGGACAACAACAACGTCCCTTGCAATGACAAACAAACCCTAACTGGAAGATGTCTCAGGAAACGCTCTTGTGCACGACAGAGTGATTAGTAAATCCTCAAAGGTCAATTTTTCGGTGGTAATCTAACTAAAACGACCATTTAGAACCCAATAGAAGTACTGCAACTTTTTAAATACCTGTCTGCTCGAAACTTTATGTAAGTCACATGAGGTACTTGGCTTACAGCATCAAACTCGAAATCCCAAAGTCTTCAATATACATAAACTACAGTGAAAGAATAAACAAATAGGCACATAAACTTTTTAAGTACATTTATTGAAGATTCTGCACGCTGCATAAAAGTAGATTCAGTGTATACCTCAGAAAAAAAAAACAAAGAGATTTAATATAAAGTACCAGTGGCCCCTAAAAATCTTACAATAACTGCTTGAAGACTTCCTTTTAACACTCACTATAAGGAACCTAATTTGAAGACTGGCATGACCATATATAGCCTGTCGGTGGCAAGAGACCATTATTATAAAAGAATGACAACTCACTTCCGAACTAATTGGATCCAACTGAACTGCTCTCGAATGGTCCTAATTTTCTTTACAGATGGGCTAAAAACTCAAATCTCAAAGGATCCTCTTAGGGTCGCGAGCTGCAGCTAGGTGATCCTGGGACAAATGAAGGGAAAATGATATGTCAGAACATGATGAAGAGTACAGTCCTGGCAACAAAGGCATTCATTTTATATGATACAAGCAATAAACCAGAACTAAACAAAGCCATAAAATAGAGAATTTAAAATTATCCTTGAAGTAACATAAATCATCATAATTTATGCCCAAAACTAGAACGCCTTCAAGTATATCAGTATCTTTGGAAAATGTAACTACCAGACACAATCAAATGATGAAACTCTTTGGCAACAGAAAGCATAAAAGACATTATATGCATATTATCAAGTGCTTGCAGGTGCATTAAACCCTTTTACTAATATACATAATATTGAAATAAAATTGACGAGAGATGAATCTTCAACTTTCAGATGGAATATGTATTTCATGTTGGAGAAGTTAAAAGATGCTATATTTTCATCAGGTGATGAAGTTCTCTTAAAAAAACATAATCAACAGGATGTTTATATTAGTGGGTTGTAGACCAACAGTTTCATCATTAGGATAGCAGTTGCTCACTGAAAGAATTCCAAGAATTATCTAAGTTTCAAGAAGATAGAAATCTTTTCAGTGGAAAAGGAAAATAGTTTAATTTGAATATATCAGCATCTAGCAAATATTTAACATGCAAATCAAAGTATCAAACATAAATATTTATTGCATTCACAATAACTTTTGACCAGTCATGATATTTTTATGAAGCCTCCAGAAAGAAAATCATAGAAAGGGATTCGTACCGAAATAAAATCAAAAGCTTTGGTTTCTTTTTTGGGGATGTTTGCAATTGAAGCATGACTCTGTACCGGATTACTAGAAGGTTGAAAAATGTCGGGAAGAGGTGATGCATGACTGCCCTCCATAACATTACCAGCTTTGTGTCCATACCCAGGGTTAAAATTTCCAATGTTTTGCAATAGAAGCTGCTGCTGAGCAATTAAATATTCTATAGAACCATAATGCATAGGCTGAGTAGGAAAGCCCTGGTTAAATATCATATTTGGAGGAAGATTATACTGCATAGCAGCCTGATTGTAGAGGTCGCTTAAACCATGATTACCATTCAGACCTCCATTTGTGGGCACCTGAGATGCTTGAGAATTATCATTTAGGAAGGTGACACCAGAAAAGTCACCACCGGATGCTCCAGCAGACCAAGACTGTTGAATGTTTTGAGCTGCATTATTAAGAGTCAACCCAGCCATCAGATCATTTACAGCCATTCTTTTGCTTCCTGTTTCCTGAGGAAGCTGCTCAGAGTTGCTGCCGAGAACGTCAATCAAGTCAGCAGCAGTTTTGCCATTAATCTGCAAATTTGACGGCTTATTATCAACTGTGAATCCAGAGAAAATGTCATTCTGCTCATTTTCGATAGAGTTATGGAATGAAACATCTGCAAAAGGATCGTTCTCAATTTTAGCCTCATTAGTATCTAGATCAGCAAGAGGATCCTGGCCAAATAAATCATCAACCAGAGAGCCAGTTTTATTTTGATTTATGGTGCTTTGATAATCTGTCTTCTTAGTGGAATCTTCACTGCCGTCCTCAAGGTCACCAGTATCGATTAAGTCAGGCACCTGTACTACAGGGGCAACATTGACCTCCATATTTGATTTTTCTGTGTTTCTTTCCCCAGTAGTTTCCTCATCACTGAGAAGACTTAAGACCTAATCAAAAGATATGGAATCAGCCATCAGACAGGGAAAAAAACTAGCATAATGCATGATAACGCCCGCAAGTTTAATACCATAAAATCATAATGTAACTTAAATTCTGTGTAATATTCTAACAGACGAGCATTTCAAATAATGCTTTATGCATATTGTGCAAAGGAAAAAAGAAATGAAAAAATGAAAGCACAATGGGACTTTGTGACAAATAACAATAAAAAAACCAACAAAAAGTACATAAAGGAGGCCATAACCACCTGTCTTAATGGAATAAAAAAGTATAAAAGCAGATAACAAACCTTCGTAGCCTTCTCTCTCAGTGAAACTTGGGGGAGTTCAGTACAGCGTATAATAGAATCCCTGTTATCTGTAAAATAAGATGCTATTATAGAGAAGTATTCTTCATCCTTTTTCCTCAGGATTGCTTCTACGACACAGACAGCCTTAATCCTGACCTGAAAAGAGTTAATAAAACTCATCTTTCTCAGTAAAGATGATGCAAATCACACACCTTATTAATAATCAGACTTAACCTACTCTAAAAATGATGTTCAAATGCAATTACATCTATATCCCCCAACCCACCCTGAAGTTGTTGTACTTGAAATTAGCATACCTATTTCAAATGAAATGCTCAAAAGATTCACGTCTATAATCTAAACTAGAATGTTTTAGAGGGAACAATATGATTGTTGAGGGGCACAGTCATCCAAATTTATTCATTGCCAAAATGATTACATCTTCACCATCTACAGGGAACACAATAAGATTACAACTCCACAATCAACTCTCTAGCTAACATCTTATTTATACTTCACATCTGACAAAAATAAAGGCATTCGCTGTTGGTGCGCTATTGTGGAAAACAAAAATTATTCATTGCCAAAATGATTACATCTTCACCATCTACAGTTAAACACAAAAATTACAACTCCACCCATATACTCTCTAGCTAAGAGCTTATTTATACTTCACATCTAAAAAAACTATAGGGCAAGCGCACTACTGTGGAATCATGAGAAATGGATTCCTGATGACATAAAATATGTTGACTCGTTATGATGTAGTAACCCCAGAATTAATATGTTAATGCAAGAAACAAAAGATTCAGCAAAAAGGCAGTCTCCATTGAAATACAATAGCAAGCTTTTAACAGTGGAAACCAATTGATTATACTACTGGTCCTCACCTAGTCCGATGACTATCACAAAAATTAAATGCAAAAGTATCTACTAAGAAGTGAACCATATGCTTCAAAATTTGATCATCACCAAGATAGTACCGGGGAAATGAAGATACATACAGGGTTCGCTGCATATCTGTGCAGAATAAATTTATCATGCAGTGGGAAACAAGAAATAAACAAAGCACTATAAACTCAAGCTACCTGCCACAAGTGAGACTGCAGCTTCATTTCTAGTGCATGGCTCAGGGATAATGCATCCAATTTGGAAGCCTCTACAAGGAATGTTTGAAGTGCATCACGAGTAGGTTGCAAACGCACACCCCCAGATGTTACAATGGTCTCCAAGAGCCTCTCTTCACGACTTTTAGCTCCTAAATTACTTGAAGTGGTGATATCATTTGTTGCCACTTCACTAGCTATATTTGGTCTTGAATCAGGACCCCATGTTCCTGAAGCTGTAGTTTTTGATGTCCTAGAAGAACTCCAATTTCCCCTGTGTGAGTCATCACCTTCATATTCATGGTGGCTGTCAGTCTCTTTTGTTAATGACCTTCTTAATGTTGGGCTCTTGTAACTTCCAGTATCATTCTTCATTGATGAATGTGCAGAAGCAATGGTATTAAATCCTTGTTTGATAGAGGCACTACCAAGACCAACCACCTCGCTAAGAAAAGACTTCTTATCTTCAGCTACCACCTCAAAATTTGTGTTGCCAAAGCCTTGGATCCGTTTACCAAGGCCCTCATTAGATGGTGCAACTACTTTATTGTCATCGGTTGAAAATATAGCAGCTATGGCCTCATGAGCAGTATCACGTACAGCCTTATTTAGAGCATCTCCTTTCAGGGGATCCAACTGTCCTTTATAATGAAAAAGCTGACGCATCACAGTCGAGTGTCGTTGCATCTCCCTCCTGAATTCATTGCCTGATTTCCCAACCGCATACTTGATCAACCGAAGAGCCTTCAATGAACCAGTACATTTCATATCAATAATCTTATAAATGCAACTTCAAGTATTCAAAAGAAAGAAACAAAAAGGCCAGCACTTGTAAAAAAAGAAAGAACGAGGGTCTATCATTTTTTTCCTTTGTTTTCCTTTTCTAACAGAGTGAACCTGAATAAAATGTACAGTCTGAAACTTCTCAATTCATGAGTACAATAAAATGATATTGTTAGAGGCGCTTGATCAGGTAAACATCACAAGAGTTATGTGTCACCATATGACTCGCATGACTAACAAAATCACCGTATCAAAACAAGTTCCTTTAGTTTTTAATGCATAATATTCCGTATTGTTGGAGATAGATAGTCTGAATTTTTTTTTGGAAGTTATATATATGTAATTTCTCTATTATGTGGTCGGTTGCCCTAGTTCCATTCGGCCATGTACCTTGATGGTTTTGACACTAAAATAAAGACAGTAGAAAATCCATCCCAAACCATATAATTTTGTGCCGTGTTTTTATGTGTTTTTCTTGTTTTCTTTCTCTTTCTCTTCTTCGTTTTTCCCAGCACAGACACTATAATCGAACACGTAGAAATCAAACATCCAACAATCAAAAAACTTCTCTTCATACATTCAAACCATAAATCCCATAATCCAACTGCGTATGGTCTGAAAAAGTGTGTTTATACTGAGATTAACACGTTAATCTCCTGAATTGCTCCCGGAAGAAGCAGAATCTACAGCTTAATTTTCCGAATATCACAGACAGCTAAATTAGCATTCCACATGAAAAGGCAAAAAGTTCCAAAACTCCTAAGCTTTCTATTGAACTAATTGGAATCCCTATAAGGCACCAAAGGAACGACGTTTCCCGCAGCGCCCAGCTTTTTCAGCCGCAGCGTATTCTCGCGACTCGAAGAAAAGATATGGAAATCACCGGGTACCTTTTGCTTAACAACGGGACTCTTGTGGTCGAGGCGCTTGAGGATGTAGTCGGAGACCTCCTTGACGATGCCCGCCGGCGACGTCCGCAGGAGCTCGCAGACCTCCTCGAGCTTGTAGACGGGGGCGACCTTGTCCTCGTCCGCCGTCACCCCGTCGACCATCCGCGTCCTCCAGTACGTCTCCACCGCCCTCCGGCTCTGATCCATCACTCCCCGATCTGGAAGAACCAACGATCCGAGCTCCCTTGGCCGCGCAAATCAAGAAGCTTACCACGAAGGATCCCAAATCGGAGGATCCCAACTCCGATCGAACAATTAATCGAACGAATCGGCGCGAAGTGATCGATTGGAGCAAGAATTGGGGAGATCGGAGGTGGATCGGGGGCGGCAGAGAGGAGGAGCCGGCGACGCGCGAGGGAGAGGGGGAAGAGGAGGAGGAGGAGGAGGTCGTGGACCACGCGATGAGGAGGAGGTGTCAGGAGTTAACGGCGTGAGTCTGCGGTGTTACGGTGTGAAGTAACGTTACAGCTGCGGTGTCAGTGTGTGGCCTTGGCTTGGTGTCGACGTGTCGTGTCGGCTCGCTAGGAAAATTTTATTAAAAAAATAGCCTTTTTGTTTGTTGAGGGTGTTTCTAGAATTAACATTTTTTTCGCCTGTTTTATTAATTTGTTTACTCTATGCAAAAACTGTTGGTTATAAAAACTATTAAGGATTTTTTTTTAAAATAAGTAAAGAGTTCCGATGTACATATATATATATAACCTGGTGTCACGTTCATGTTTTTTAAAAAAAATTAAAAAAATATAAATAGTGATAGTTAGTTCTTTTAGAAAAGTAAACAAATAATAAATATAATGTTATATGATTAGAGAAAAATAAGGGTATAGAGCAGTTTACTCTGCACCCACGTTTATCCGTTCATCAATAAATGGACGACTAGATGTCTAAGGCGGACATCATCCTAATCGTTTGGATAAAATTTTAATGAGTTATATTTTAGACCAAGTTTAAAAATTCCAATATCGAAAAGTGGATCTTCATTTTTTTTCTGCTCAGTTTTGTGGGCAACGCGGAGGCGTTTGGTGCATTCCCATTTTTATTAACCGATAATCTAAATAATTAATAAAATAAATTATCACTTTATAAATTATCGGTAATATCACATGATAAGTACTAATAACACAAAATATAATTTAAATTATTAAATAAAAAATTACTAAAATATCCTCAAAAAAGTTTGAATTTTAATCATATGTTATTTTATATAAACAAAAAGGTAAAATTAAAAAATTAAGTTTTGACAAAATATATGAAGTTTACAGTTCATAAAATCATTTTAGAAGATCAAAATGATGTTAAATAATATTTTTTAATAAAATATGAATATTTTAAAAAACTCGTTTGAATGGATAAATTTGTCAAAATGCATGTCATTCGACTGGTAATTTGGAAAGACATCTCTAATGAGTGTTATCTTAATTACCACTAAGTGATAATTTATATTATCAAAAAAATAAAAATCACCGGTAATGTTTTCCAGCCAAACGCGGTAATGTGGTGGTCTTCTCTCTCCTTATGACATTCAAATTATCAAGAGAAACATTTTAATTTGTAACAAGGTCTCATCTCCCGCTCAAGGATATGAAATGATGTACATGAACAAATCTAAGCATACTCGACCTCTCTCTCATCTATTTGTTGGATGAGATTTAGATTCTTCAGAGATGCCATACAACATTACAAAAAATTATTAATTTGTGACGTAAATATTCAAAAAAATTGTCACAAACCCGATTTCTTACGAAATTTTTGACGAATTACGAACGTCAGAAAAATGCTCATTGTAAAAAAATTTCTAACAGATAAAAGATTCATCAAAAATTTTGAAAAAAAAATCATTAGATTTTTTTGACGGGCCTAGAACCCGTAATTCTGAGAAAAAATATCGTTAGAATTTTTGACGGGTGAAAAACCCGTTAGAATTTTTCACGGGCTCAGAATTCGTCAAAAATTCTGACAAAACTATTTTCCATAAGAAATTTATAAAAAAATAAAACAAAAAATTTACAAACAAGTTTTTATATTAATTAAAATATACTATATATTTCATTCCAAATATTTAATTTACATATCATTATCTTCATCGGTATCTTCAGGAGCTTATCATTTCATCATTTCTTTGATTTTTCTTATTTGCACACGTCAAGCTTGTTCCAACTGCATTTCAAATTGTTGTTGCATATGTTGTTTCATTTGATTAAGTCATTCATCAACATGTCGTTGTAACTCTTCATTTGAATAGCCCGACACAAATTTGTGTGTTGATCATAACTCAACATAAGTGACAAATGAACATAAACTATAGACACGTTTTTTGTTCGTGCCGAGATGTTCCCTCCAAAATTCTCTAATTGACTTTGACGTACATCTCTCTTGTGTAACTTGAGTGATATGTTTCGCTTTAAATCATTCCTAAAATATAATTATAAATAAGAAATCAGTTAAAATAAAATATTGAATCAAATATTAAATTAATTATGTATTCTTTGCAAATTCTGAAATTCAACCCTTATCTTTTCTATGATGAATTCTACAAAAATTTCATCTTCTCTCAATTTTTCACCGCGCTCCAATTGCTGAAAAAAAAATATCAACAATTAATTTGGAATAAAAAATTTTAACATATCATTCTTCGGGCGGTGGTATCCTTAGAAATACAATCACCCGCATATAGACAAGCGCATTTTTCAAATGCACGATTATATGACAAGCGCCTTGGAATAAAAGATTTTAACAAAATATAATGGAAGTAAATTCTCCACGAATATATGACAATCATGACTCTTCATTTCGGACAAATGCAATTGATTCAAATCTACATATCGAGTCAAATTTGAAACGTAGCCGTCAGACGTTTTTAAATCTCTCACCCATTGACAAACACTTACCTAATATTCTCGCGTAAAAGTATAATTTGCTTTTGGTTTCACTACCTTACCATTTGATAAAGTAATAAGGTGCAATTTTGAACGTCGACGATATTCTTTCAAATTCATTTGTACATTCATATTGTCTTTTGTCTTATCGGTAACATCCATGATGATATTAAATATATTATCAAAGACATTTTTCTTAATGTGCATGACATCCAAATTATGGCTTATCAAATTATCTCGGTAACTCTCAAAATATGCTTTGTTTAGTCCAATTATAAAAAAATATCATAACCTTAATGTCTGATGCATGATTTTCAATGATCTTTAAAAGACACTTAACAACATCACTTAATTCATGTTCAGAAAGTCTTGGAGGAGGCAAATCATGAACTATCTTTTGTTTTCTGAAGATATTTCTATTTTTTCGATAAATGTGTCCAATAGGCAAGAATTGCCTATGACAATCGAACCATGATTTTTTTTTCTTTCGTATTTTAAAGTAAAAGCTTTTTATTCATGCATACAATATAGACACACTAATTGACTTGCGGTCATCCATCCTGATAACAGTCTATATGATGAAAAATCATTAATTGTTCACATTAATGTTGCTTTCATTGTAAAATTTTATTTCGTTGACACGTAATATGTCAAGACACCATTCCACAAAGATTTAAGTTCATCGATAAATGGTTACAAATAAATATCTATCTTATGCTTGAGATTTTGAGGACCAGGAATGATGCAAGTCAAAAACATATATGGAACATTCATACATACTCCATGAGGTAAGTTATATGGAGTAACTATCACTGATCAAAGAATAAGGAGTCGAAGATTGGGAATATGAAGTAAATCCATTTGCACATAAGTCAAGTGTTATGTTTCTAGGATCATATCGAAATCTAGGTATATTGGATAAAAATGTTTCCCTGTCTCACCATCAGATAGATGTAACATAACAACTTCCTTAGTATTGTGCTCGACATGTCATCTCATGTATGAAGTTGAACCCATAGAAGAATATAATCTTTAAAGTCTTGAGATAAGAGACGAATAATGCATTCTTTTCATTTGAATTGTATTTTTTATTTGTACCCATAACATTTGAAAATTTGTACCTTCATCATCACAAATTTTGCATTCCCTCAAATTTATATCGTCATTGTAAAATAACATGCATCCATTTTCACAATAATCTATCTTTACCAACGAAAAATCAAGTTTAAAATTTTTTTGTTGTTCTATAATAATTCAATGGAATTCATGGTCCTGTCGGTGTCACCTCATTCAATATTTACATAATAGCGTCGAAGCATGCATGTGATATATTATGATCTGATTTAAGATTGAACATTCAAATGATCAATGATAATTCAGAATGAGTTTCACACCCCGACTATAACGGTTGTCTTGAAGCATTTAATAATTTGTAAAATTCTTCAGCTTCTTCATTAGGTGACTCTTCATGAAATCTAACATGTCCATATTGTGTTGATGAAGTATCGTAAACTAAGTTCTCATATCTATGAAGTGCATCATCTTTTGTTGCAAATCGATTAACTGACTTTTCATTACTATTAAAACTAAGTTCTTCTTCTCCAAAGTCGGCCCAATATCAATAATTATGTTTAAAACATTTTTATATAAATGAACTTTAACAGTTTCAATTTATTAAAAATGTGTACTATAATATTTTAAACATTGACATCTAATTATTCCTTCATGCAGATACTAAGACAATTGACACACAAAATTTATAAAACATTCAACTTTATTCACAATTTTTTGTGTAAGTCCTCTACAACCAGGATTTGTCTATTGTACATCCACCGACGAGTTTTCGGAGAAAATATTTTTCTGTAATAATTATACAACTCCTAAATTAATACAACAATATTCAAGCAATTTTGCAATTAATATTAAAAGTAAATAAGTAAGCTAATCAATTAATATAAAAAATAAATAAGTAAGCAATATTAAAACAAGTTCACAATGAATTAGCTTTTTTTAACAATAAATAATAATAAATTAATAGCTTAAATTAACAAGTAATATTAAAAATAACAATAAATACACTACATAATTATCACATAAATTTAAATAACATAAATAAAATATTAAAATAATCAACATGAAACTAATGCGTTAAATTAGCAATAATATTACACTAAATTAGTCAACATAAGTAAAATATGAAACCAACATACATTAAACGAAAATTTAACATAAAGAATGTATAAACTTAAAAAATTATTTAAAAAAAGGCCCTTGTGCGCGATCGCGTAGGAGCCTAGGTGGGCCTGCGCGACCATGCAGGAGCCTAGGTTGGCTTGCGCGACCGCGCGCAAGAGCACGCGCAGGTGTCCGGCGACCCTTGCGTAGTGTTGCGTAGGGGTTCCGACGACTGCAGAAAAAAATTAAAAGAAAAATTACCTTTATATGTCGGAGAAGACTTAGAAGATTAAGCAAATAAAAAGATGTAAGGCACCAATAATGGAAAATTTCGTGAGCCGGAGAAGAAGAGGAGGGGTGATATTTATAGTGGTATTTGTGATGAATTTTCTAACGAAAATAATTCCTCACAAAATAAAAAAATAATTATTTTTCCCTCGCGGATTTAATGTTCACTCACAGGAATGAAGGGGGCTTCACGAGTTGCGAATTTTTCACGGGTTACCTGCCCGTCAGAATTCCTAACGGGCTTGACCCGTCAGAATCTCTGACGGGCACGCCCGTCAAAATCTCTGATGGGTGCAGGGCCCGTAAAAAATTTTGACGGGCGCTCAATCCCTCAGAAATTCTAACGGGTCGAAAACCCATAAGAATTTCTAAGAGAATTTCTATTCGTGAGAAATTTCTGTCACCATTTGTGAGGGATATTCGACCGTCACAAATTTTTGTAGCAAATTCGGACTTTTCTTGTAGTGCAAGAACGAATGAAACTAACGAATACATATGTCGATTAAATTATTGTCGTTCTTTAAAAGTGAACTTTTTTAAAAAATCTAATCATAATCAATAGGTTTGGGATTGTTATTTGCCTTTGTACTAATGAACAATTGTTATTATTAACCATGTTTAGGTCTGAAACAAATGCTAAAATTTATTTTAAAATATAAATAATTATTTATTTAAATAAAAGTGCTAATAATATTGACAAATAGTTATAATTTTAATTACATTAAATATTGACTAAAATACTCTTAAAATTATATGTTAATAATATTTAATAATATGAATAAAAGAGTAATATAATTGATAAAAAATAAGTCAATAATTTTAAAAATAAATAGGAGGAATCTACTTATCCTTTTCAAATTATAAGTTTTCATCATATCTTATGTAATTTTTTATTTATAAAAAATTGAAACATTTTTAAACTAATGTGAATATGTGCTCAGTGAAGCCTATCTTGCTTCACTAATGGTGAATGTGATATCCTGACTCCACTCTCACGAATCACTCCAGGAAACTGATCTCGAAAGAGTTCAGAGGCCTTAGAAAAAGAGTCTTATATGTATTGGATCCGCTCTTTCTCTCTCGTGCAAGCATGAGTTTTATAACTTATAAGCTAAGCTAAATATGCTAAAAAAGATAGGACACCATAAAATATATAATTGAAAAAAAAAAGGTATTATTTACATATATACGCATAACAATATAATTTACCACACTTCTTTGAGATGTTCGAAAAGTATAGTTTTAGCTTTTTTTTTCCTTGCGATAATAATATTTTCGAAGTTTTATCATGAGAACTTCTCTTACAGAAACTCTAAGATAGAGCCAATTTTTTTTTAAGAGGATCAAAATTGATAATATTTTTTTATTAAATTATTTTATATTTATAATTTGGATTAGGGGACCACTCACTATAAGAAAATTTGATTTTTGCGAACAAATATTTGAATCAGTCTAATAAACTCTTTCAATTGGGACTGCTTAGAGATCGTCCCACGTTGAGGCAATCTTCAAAACCGCCCAAATTGGAATGTTCTAGACTGTCTTAATTGGGGCGATCTAGTGGACCACCCCAAATAACAAAGTAACACCTTTCTCACTCTTTCGCAACATTTTTTTATCTTATTTCCTCACTCTACTCTCCGATGACAGCGACAAATCTTCTTCAATATTTTCTCTCAAGGTAAAATATCCTCTCGACTCTTCTCTTGTGTGGATTTGTGAGGGGTGAGGTTTGTAATCAAATTCATGCAACTAAATTACTTTATTGCAAATTCTATATTTTTCAATGACAAAATTTGATATTAATTTTTCCCCGCAAATATTGAACATGTGTCATACCAATTAATGTCTTATTGACATCAAATCTTTGATAAGATTGTTCAGTTATCATTTACCTTATCAATAAGTTAACACATATATTGTAAAGCCCAGAATTTTCAAAAGATAAAAAGGAAAGAAAAATAAAGGAAAGAGAAAGAAAAGATTGGATTTAGATTAAGATTTAGATTTAAATACGAATTTGAATTTAAAATAGATTTTTAAGTTCAAATCGAACTCCAACAAACCCTAGGTCTTTCCCTATAAATACCCCCTAAGCCTCAAGGAGAAATCTCAAACTCTCATAATTTCTCTCAAGTCATCACAAGGATTTCTCTCTTCTCTCCTCCTCTCCCCTAAGGTAAGACAAAAATAATTTGTCTTTAGTTTCTCTTCTCTCATGACCTCATACCATAGGGATTATGGATAATGTAGGAGAAGAAGCAATGAAGAGCCACGTGGAGGAAGAAAAAGAAGGATCTAAAGTCTGAGAAAAATCACAGAGAAAAGCCTATGAAAGTAAAAAAAGGTATTTCTCTACATGTTTTTAATGATGATGATTAAAAGTATTACTTCTCTCAAGTTTTATGAAAACCCTATTAATAAAGATTATGCCTTAGGGTTTATAGGAAATATGAGATGATCTATATCTACCTATTTGATTATTTTCATGAAAGAAAGAAGATTATGATTTTTCTATGATTTATCGATAGAAATAATGTCTTAGGATTAATAGAGAATTAAGACTATCGTTTTACATATTTTTGATATTTTTATTCATGAGAAAGAAGAAGCATATTTTCCTTAATTTTGATGCAAAGCCCTAATTAAGAACGTAGATCTTCATGTCGTAAGGACACCCTTTAAAGATTCATGTTATTATGTAACTCAGCAAATTATAAAGAGAATTAATTATGATGATTAGACGAACATGGGCAGCTTCCCTCAGACGCAAGCCGTGCTGCGCCACCGACGGAGGAAGACTGCTGAACATGGACCGCGTCGCCCAGACGCAGGCCATGTCTCACCGGAGAAGACGCGCTGCACAAGTACAGTCGTGTTCTACTCGGACACGGGTGTGCGTTGGCGGCGGGTCCTAGCGGTCGATACGCACACGTCACCCTGACGCGGGCTGTGTCGACTTGCGCGAAGGATTCATTGACGGTGTAGCCGACGACGTGGGCCGCGTTCCCGACGAACATGGACCGTGTCTGGCGGAGGATTTTAAAAACCCTAAATGACTGGTTCCCTTGAACCGTGTCGCATAACCGTGTGCAGGTAAACAACCGAAGGATAGATGACGGGACGCGTCAAGGCGAAGGAAGATCACACTGCACCGAGTTCAAAACGGATCATGCACGAAGACCGCCGGATGACAAACGCAGACTGTGTCGCACCTTGACGCGGACCATGTCTGGAAGACAACTTCGAAGATATGTTTTTATAGAATAGGAAACGGTTCGTGTCTTTCCCTAACACAACCCGTTTTCTTCGAAAACTGGAAACGGATCACGTCTATTCCCAACGCGAGGTGTTTTCCAAAAGATGATTGATTGATTGGTCCTGTATTGATGATGCTAAGCCCATAAAGAAAGGTTTAAGAAGCTTCCTTTACATGACATGATGTATGTTCCTAACCATGATGATGATGTATAAACTATAAGGTGATTATAGTAATCAAGATAAAAGATGTAATTGACGAGGCTTCATGTACTCAATACAAAATCGGGAGAAAGTGTATGATGAGGGGGACAGGAGGTGTAGCTGCAGGCAAAACAGTGAAACTCCGGGGTGCGTGACTCCAAATCACTACTGCCCATTGTTCCAGTTGCATGGTCCTCTCCCATACTGAGGATCTCTTAAACTAATGAAGAGCTCTTCACAAGATGATGATGATGATGATGATGTTAACATTAAAGAAAGATGAAAGTAAGAAAGGAAGCAAAGAAAAATAAAAGAAAGTCATATAGGACGAAGATGGTCCTAAAGCTTAAGAAACAATAAGATGATGGATGCTTGATTTTACCTGCCTATGACTGATTTTGCTTACATGCTTTTTATGTTTTGCAGGAAAGGTAAATGTTTATTTCCTAGCATTTTTCTTGCACTTATTATAGACTATTTATTTTCACCCTATATGAGTCTTACATATTGGGCGAAAGCTTACGGGATGTTTTCCTCCCCTGCATCTGGGTCCTGCAGGCACACAGGGCCAGATAATAATGATGGTGGCGTGTGCGGCAATGATGTTCATGACGGAACAAGGTGATTGCACATGGTTTGGACTAGGTCTAGCTACATGATAATTAATAGAGTTGTAACAACAAGTATTTGACCTTAGTCTTCATGTATATGATTAAGTCTTCCGCTATGTAAAGTTTTAATTTTCACTGATGTGACTTAGTCTTTGACTGAAAAGTCAAGAGTCAAGTCAAAGATGTATGACGTGTAATGTCGCCCAAAAAGTTTAAATTTTGGAGGCGTTACATATATACTTAGTAATATAAATATAGTTCAGTTCTAATATAATTTATGTTTCCTCATTGCACTGGGCACACTTTATATTTTTGGGCTCTCTGTGATAGAGGAGGACGACAACGAGATGAGGATGACGAGAGAATTATGTGCATATGTGATGTAAAAAAATTGAGAACGTAAATTATTATTTTTTTTATAAAATTGTGTGATATGTATTTTATTTTGTCAAATTATATTATGTAATATGTATTATATTTATGTTGTTGTTATTTTAAAATTATATATATTTTAATTTTTTAAATTTGAGATGGTCTTGAATGAGGCAATATAAGACTGCCTCAACTAAGTCGATTTATGAGGCAGTGATATTAGATTTAGGGTTGTTCATCGGATCGGATCGACCCGATAAATTTGACGATTCGAACCGATCTAATCTCAATTGGGTCGGATCGAATTGTTGATCGGGTTGGACCCAAATTGACCCTATCATAACTAGATCGCCAATTGATCGAGTACGAGTTTCAATTTTTCGAACCCGACCCAACCCGATGACCCAAACTTTTATGTGTCTTTTTATTAATTTGAATCAATTTATTCTTGACAAGAATTTTATATTGTAGGATCTAGAATGGCACCAAGAGGAGAGGGGTGAATTGGTGTATTAAAATCTTTCATTCTTCTTTACTTAATCTAAATGTGTTATGCATAGCGGAAGCAAACAAGTATGAATATAAACAAAAATAGAGAGAGAGAAGAGTAAGAAGAACAAACACAAGAACAAACACAGTTTGTTATCGAGGTTCGGCCGAACTCCTGGCCTACGTCCCCGCTCCGATCTTCTCCACAAGATCTTCAGAGTTCACTAAGTCCTTCTTCAAGGGCGAAAGCTCCCTACAAATCTCCTTTCTTGTACTGAGGACAAGGAGAACAACCTCTTACATGCAATATCTCAAGCTCTCTCGAATCCCTTCTCAAAGGG
>LTAE01000386.1:20412-31581 GCA_001647135.1 Pontederia paniculata | reverse complement strand
AGAGAGAGAGAGAGAGAGAGAGAGAGAGAGAGAGAGAGAGAGAGAGGGAGAGAGATTTTTGGCGATCATTTTTTTCCCAAGAATAATAACCCACGCGACCACGCCCGCATTAATTGCTGTTCCTTCCACCACCATCACCAAAATCGCATTATGCCCAACACATATCGGAAGAAGAACCACAACCCCCATCATGATGACCCATCACTAATCCACCACTCGACTCCCCTCCCCTACCTTGCTTGCTGTGTAACCTCTTCTCCTTCTTATACCTGTGCCCGCATCCCCCTGTTCATCACCCTCATCACAGCAGCTGCTTTGCTTTCACGCTTTCCACCTTCTCCATGGGAATTTGAAAGATTGCATCTTTCCTTGCTTCTTCTTACCAAGGTCTGAATTGAGCCGTCATGTCTTGGTTGCTCTCTTTGACTGGTAACTTCTACAGGAACTGCGTCCGCCTGATGGTCTTCTTTCGTTTCATTCTGTGAGTTGCTGCATAGTTTCGCTTATTCTTGCTTCCACAGGGACTGCTGTAAAAGTGTTTAACATATCGTATCGACTGTGCGCAGGTGAAGGGAGCAGGCCGCAGCTAAGCTCTCTGTTCCTGGAGGTGTGTTCAGGGTGGGGACTGTTTTGATTGGGAGGGGAATTGAGGATGTACATTGAGTTGGACGTCAGGAGATACCGGACGTTGGAGGAGGTCGGGAACATAAGAATGAACGTTAGGATCATCGCCTACTACCATTTCATGCAAGTTTGCCAGGTAACAGTCCTGATGCACTTCTGCTTTCCTGCTTCATATGTAGCATGCCATTCCCGTGTCTCTGATACTTTTGTGTTCTTGTTGCACTTGACTGTTTTCATCTTTGTAGTTTGTTTGGCTTTCTGCTTGATCAGTTAATTTAGTATTACTGTGGGAGGCAGAGCCTTTCCTAGTTCTTTATTATGTCAGATAACATGTCATATGCATCTGATAATTCATAATTGAAGCATGTAACCAAGGAAATGATCTGTTAACTTTTTTGCTGTATCAAAATTCTCGACTCTGCTGGTGTCACTCTAAATTGAGCATTACTTTGAGATTTTGATCCTTGTTGCTAATTTGGTTGCTTGGACAAAAATTGCAGGCTGAGTACTTCAGACAGTTGCTTAAGCCTATTACGTAGGTTGGTTGTCACGAGATCTGCAACACTGACTTCTCTCCCTAATTCTCGACATCCTTAAACAAACTCTTACAGAAATCAGTTTGATCCATTTCCCTCTGTTAGCTGCTAATTAAAGATCGGTTTGGCATCAAAAGCATTGGATAAGAGCAGCTGCAGAATTCAGTGTGTTCCATATGCAGGGTGATCCAAGATACTATTCTGGGAAGGCTCCTCTCCACGACGAGCACGAAATGAGTGGTGGCTACTACGGTCATGGTGCTCCTTCTGCATCAGCCTTCACGGAGCACCACGAATTTCCTGTTCCTATGAACAATGTGGAGATCCAACCATCGGAGACATGCCCGAAGAACTATGTCATCTTCGATCAGACGTACAGCAAAAGCCGGGTCATGTTCCATCCATCTTTGGCGCGCAAATTCGGCTCTTCGAGCTTGGACACATACAACGCGCAAGCTCACCAAACCGGCACGGCTTTGTACCGGGACAACGATGAGGAGACAGAGGACATTAGTGCATTGCTGAGTTCAGAAGAGGATGAAGACGATGACACTATTAGTACCGGTAGGACTCAGGGGAGCTGCAGCGAGAAGAAGAGAAGGGAAAGGATGAAGAAGATGGTAAAAAAGCTCAAAGGTATAATGCCGGGCGGGGAAAGGATGGACACTCCTGCTGTTCTTGATGAAGCTGTCAAGTATCTGAAATCCCTCAAAGTGGAAGCCAAGAAGCTTGGCGTGTCCAATTTGGATTGAATGAAATGCTGAAGCTGATGAACTCATTCAACTGTGGTGACTTCTGGTTTTGTTTCTGCACAACATTCCCTGCAATGGATTTTCCATGATATTCCTTCTTCTTCTCCTTGTCCAGTTGTTTAAGTATCTGCAATTCCTCAGACAGTAAGCCCAGATTCTTGAGCTGCCCATTTTGGAACAATTAAATTGGAAGCTCTTGACATGAATGCTGAAGTTGGTGAACCCTTCTAACTGTAGAGACTCCTGGTATTGTTTCTTCACAACATCCCTGCAATGACCCTGCGATGGCACTCTCTGTGCCACATGATGTGTGTTCAATCCTATGGACAGCAAATCCGCCATGGTCACAAGTAAAAGCACTTTGTTGGTTGCTTGGAATTCTGAGTTGGAGCGAAAAGGAGCAGCAATGCTGCAAACAAGTTGAATAAGATAGAGATATGCCTGACCTTTTTGTCTATGTTGGTGGTGGGGTTTATCTTTTGCTCAAGTGGTGGCTCTGAATGCCTTCAGTTGTCATGTTTTTTTTTTCTTCTTGTACTTTAGAGTTCAGAATGTGCTATGCCTCTATGCTCGTGGCTCCTTTTTGAGGATGGTGAGTGATGGTTGTATGATGTTAACCCTCTATGCCTAATTGTATCAGCCAAACCACTGCAAGTTAGCTTTTCAGCTTGTCCTACCTTTTTGTACCTCTGGCCTGATATGAAACTGTAGTCCCCATTGTCAAGGATTTTGTCTGCCTTTTAAGAATATAATGTAACCTCCATATCTTGGCTTTGTATGTTTGTAATATCATCTTGGATTTGCTGGTCAAATATGGGTGGTGGAATTTGCTAGGACCTGTGCACTAGAAAGAACCATACTTTCTTCACTTATAATTCTTTTTGGCAAGTATATGAAGCCTCCACAAAGGAAACTAATGATCACGAATCACCTTTAGGCTTTCAGCACAACAATCCTCAACTGTAGATAAAAGAACTGTAATCATAGAATAAAATGTCAATGAGCAGATGAGTTTCATGTTCTCCCCATGGCGACCATAATGGATGGATATAATGATTCATCATGACTTTGCCAAGATTCAAATGGCTCCTACAATCATCCTCAATAGAGAGTGGGCACAATGATCAGATTAATTATATATGGAACATGAATTGAATCCTGTTTTATTTCAATTTATGTCAGCTTCAGGTACTTCTCCAGGGTGTAAGTGTAACTAAATAAAATTACAGCAAATCTTGCGGAAAAGATCATTGATCACTTCTGAATCTACAAATCTCATTCAGTGCCTCAAAAAGAGAAGGTAAATGATTAAAACAATGTATATGCTGCCTAAAAAAAATATAAACAAAATATCCAGCTTCCCTATAACTCCTGACCCCAAATCATCACAATAGATGCAGTATTTTATCGACAAGAATACAGAAAGCATGCTGCAGATTGAATTATGCTAGACAAGCTAGATTGTCATGAAAGAAACCACAGATGGTTCAAATCTTATCTTAAACCAATATAATTAAAATAATGTAGAGTCAATCTCTCAGTGGAATTGGTACAGTCATCATGCAAATAGTCTACATGTTCACTTGGTCTGAATTCTGAAGTCTAAACAATCAAACAGTCTTTTGTGCCTCATCACTTGACTCAAGTGCCCAAACACTTTGGCAAATTGCTGGTGTCACTTTCATTTTGGACTCAAAAGAACAGTCCTTTTCTCCACCATCATATGTATACCAGAGCACTGTTACATAGGTGATTTTTTTTCCCTGCTGAATTGATGGCCTTAATTTTTGATGAACAAAATAATGGATTCAGGAATCTTAGCAAATGTTATCCTTGACACGTTTGAATTGAACTCAATGTCAATATGCATGATCTCACATAGTTGGGTAATGTTGGTGGAGATGCATAGTGGTGTCCATAGTGACAAAAACCATGATCACAACTCTCTCCCTCCCTCCCTCATCCAAAATGGTTGCTTAAAGATTCCACTCAAGTCTTGGTGGATAATGCTGGAGTGGGTATCATCCCATAAGGATTAAAAGTTCACATTGTGGAGGAACAAAGTTATTAATTGACTTTTGGGTCAAATCATTCTTTTTTTTTTCTTTTGCCTATAACTATTTGAATGGCTCCAATTCCTCCAAAGTTGACAATTTCCAATGATGATTGCAATTCAAGTCCAAGGGAGTTCCAGATCATATCAGAATTTCAGTATGAAATCCTATCTAAGAAACTTTCATCTATGAAAGAATCAATCTATCAAGGAATTTGTAAATTGACAAGGTGAAGTGCAGGAATTAGTACCATTGCATGTTAAACCCGAATTTGAGTTGGGTGTCAAATTCAGTATATCATATCGAAGTATCTGCGATTCGCGCTATTTTCAGGTTGAGTACTGATATCCAAGGATCTATTAGCTCTCCTGACTAATCCAGACTAGAGTAAAGGATAGTAACATACTATTCTTTTTCTATTCCCACTATATCTTGGTTTCTTCACTGATCCATCACATTCCATTTCCTTTCTTATACTCTGAGCCCCATCCCACATTCCTTGGGACACAAATATGTTGGACAACAATGTACATGCCCTCCTATCTTTTGGATGTGTACTGAAAATGCCCATTTCTGCTGCATCATTGGCAACTTCAAAATGACCAACGACTTGGCCGTAGCTGGTTCAGTTGTCATTCTCTTTTTGAATTCCTTAGTCCTTCTTCAACCAGACATGCATGGCTAGATGCTAACAGTAAACCAACAAATATCTCAGTTGAACCACAAACTTGCACTCCTGCATTTACTATCTGAATGGATATGTAACTCATGGACAGACTTGCAAGATTAGTAGCCAGTGACTTGGAGATGATTGAAGAGCTTAAATGCCTCTTCCCCTTGCATATTTTCGCCTTTGGTGAACAATTACTCAGAATAAGCATCAACCAAAGCATACCTGCCAAAGTGTCCAATGCTACACTATACCAGCTTCGATCATGAGTTTGTGAATCTGCTTGCTCAAATTCACAGCATAAGATGATGCTGATAACTTACTGATCAAAAGATTTCTAACAATTGAACCATAACTTATCAAATTTTCACGTGAATATTTTCTATCACTACTTTGTTCATTTTTTTTGCGTTTCTAATAGCCTTAGGCATCTTTTATAGTGCTAACCATATAAAGGCGTGATGGTAGGATGCCTACTTTAAAAATGATAAATGAAAACAATAAAAAATGTGGAAACTCCATTGATTTCAGTATCAATGGTCGAGATATAAAAAAAATCAGTTCATATTTTAATTGAAAGATTTGGTTTCTATATAATTCATTAATGTTAAATATTCTACACAAATTTTAACCCATAAATGAAAAATAATAATGGTGCTAACTACTAAAATAGCTACACGTACTATTTATCTTTTCCACCGTAAGATGCTAAATTTATAATGAATTTAAGATCTCTCTTAAGGGTCTGTTTGGTTGAGGATGAAAGGAGGATAAAAAAGATAAAGAAAAAAAAAAATAATTTAATTTTGTTTAATTGCAATTAATGGAAGGGAATCTTCCCTCCTTTACCTCCATTCCTTTTTAAAAGTTCATTTTTTTAACGAATTGATGTGTAAAAAAAGAGAAAGAAATATTTAAAGTATATTTATAATTTTAAATATAGTTAAATATATAAACACATATATTAGAATATATTCATCCAACATAAATTATAATTTCATTCTCTTTCTTATAGTCATGTCGTCCAAATAAGATTATTATTTTTACTTACATTCTCTTTTATTTTTATTTTCCTCTATTTCATTCCCCTTAATAATTGTTTAATCAAACAGACTCTTAAAAAATTATTTATTATACGTTGTTAAATTTTTATCGTATATTTAACATCATACAGTTGATAAGATAAGCAGTATGTTATTACTTACTTAAGTAATACCTTCATTAAACTCCATAAATAAATATATTTTTTATATTATACTTTTAAAAATATAGATAATTAATAAACATTGAAAATGATTTATTTCACTCATAAAAAAATCCCCAAAACTTCTTTTCAACAAATCAAAAAAGAAAAAAGAAAAATTGATACGCTCACACGCTGGTTTAATCAAGCCGGTAGCCCAATATTACTTGGTCCATGAAGCCCAACCCACAAAAAGGATGAGAATAAAAGGCGGATGTACAGATTCCAGTTAGGGTTTCTGCTTCTCCATTGCCGCTCGCTGCACCGTAAACCCTTGAGGCGGCGAAAATGGTGAAGGGTCGACAGGGAGAGCGCGTGAGGTCTGAATCCTCCCGAACTCCAAGCTCGGATTTTTCTTCTTCATCATCTTCTGCTTTTGATCGAATACTTGTGCTGCGTTTGGATCTAATAAATTTTCCATTCTTTTCCGTCATTGTCTCAATTTCAGGTTGTACGTCCGTGGAACGATCCTTGGATATAAACGGTAAGTCGAAACATCCTCAGATGCTCGAACTTTTGTGATCTTTCCGTCTGCTGTCGTTTCAAATGTATGCTGTGTGTTGTGTAGCTCCAAGTCCAATCAGTATGAGAACACCTCGTTGGTCCAGATCGAGGGGGTGAACACCAAGGAGGAGGTCGCCTGGTACATGGGCAAGCGGATGGCTTACATCTACAAGGCGAAGACGAAGACCGACGGCACACGGTTCCGCTGCATCTGGGGCAAGGTCACCCGCCCCCACGGCAACAGCGGCGTCGTTCGCGCCAAGTTCAAGTCTAATCTACCTCCCAAATCCATGGTGCGAACACAATACTCCTCATTCTGTTCAGTTTGTGGCTCCTTAAAAGGTTGAAGCTTTCTTATTGTTTGGTTCTCTCTGACCTTGCAGGGTGCTAAAGTTAGGGTCTTTATGTATCCCAGCAACATTTAATGTGAGTTTTTATTTTGTTAATACCTTCTACGATTTTTTTTGTTTCCTTCATATTTATCTGGTTGCTTTTATAAGATCGTTTCTTATATAAACTAAGTACTTTTTTTACTACAGTGCATTGATGATGGTTCAATATTCTTTATGTTGTTAGAAAATGTACTGCACACGCCAATAATAATTGATTAATTGTCCTGTCCCTGGTGGTTCATTATTCTTTCACCTTAAACCTTATTCTTTCTGTTGCCTGGATGCTTAGTGATAGTTATGCCATAGTCAAATTTCCAATCCTGTGATACTTTTGAAAGGTTTTGTTTTAAGATAATTATATTGTATTTTAAGCCATATCAATAAATTTAATGAATCTAGGAAATGCTCAAGTCCTTAAATATTTACTAACATGTGTTTGGTTTGAGGGGAAAGGAGGGTAATGGAAGGAAAGATAAAAATTAACTTTATTCAGATAGAAATTATTTTGGAGGGAAGTTAAAAAGTTAACATCCTTTCCCCTCATAACTAACTTAAATTACATGTTGAAAATGTGCTACAACTTTCGAGTGTTTTGATTAAAGATTGGGGGTTAGTGAAGGTTACCACTCATACTTGTCCATCTTTGTATATAATGATTCATTTTAATAAACTGGATGACTGGTCAAAGGTCAGCAATTCTATCTCCGAAAAAAGATCTAAAATTAATTTATACCAAGTTGAGTTGAATGGCGTGTTTCACCCTCATCGAATGAGTTCTTTTTCCTCCTGTCCCTTCTCCTCTATCCAAACACACTCTAAATCACATATTTGCTTGTTTAACTTCCTAGATAGACGTTAAATGTGTTGCATTGCCTCTTTGTGTTGACATTTAGGACAAACTTGAAATGTGTATTTAGGGTGAGGTTTTATCATTTATAATCAAAATAAAAAATATATTTATAGTTTCAAAATAAAGTGATTTGTTTGGTATTCTTTTGATAAATTGTTTGTTTGATATTAGGTACCTCTAATTAAACTTCTCTCATGTTGGTTATACTACTGGTTTGTCCTTTTTTTTTACTTTTATTTTCCTTATAAATTCCATGAAAATTAACTGGATGCTGCGAGGTAGCAAAGTTGCATTAAGATGTCTGGGACACATAATTGTGGTCATTGCTCTCTGAATCTTTTGCTATAGTTTCTCCTATGTAATCATGATATTGCTAGGCCCCATTTTCTTTGGTTATGTCTATACAAGACATGTTTGTTTGAATTAAATTCTGCCATGGTTGATTTATTTATGCATAACTTGTTCAGTTCTGTGTTTGTTTCAGCATGGGAGAAGGAAGTTCGTTTTTCTCTTTTTTTCCGTCTCGAATTCCTTAATTTGAGTTCATACTTAATGTTTGCATGCAATGTGTTGTGTTCTATGTCTAAAATAATTGGTTTTGTTAGGACTGCCATTTTTTCAGTAAATCGTCAAATGCAATGCTACCTTCTCATTGGTTCTACGTTGGATGATAAGTCATGACTTTAATGTCTTGAATATTGATGTGGATTAAATATTTTCTGGTCCTTCATGTTGCATTGTGTATGAGATTTTACTGTAACTAATCTCTTATCCTTTGTACGGCAGGATCTGAAGGGGGAGGGGTGCACGGGTTTGCCAGAATGTTTTAGCTGTAGCAGAATTTTCATTGACTGAGTTTGTAATGTTCTGAAATTTTGTACTCGGTTTTGGAATACTTATAAGATCGTTGCTTCATGAACTACTTAAATATCCTCTTGTACTGTGGTATTTTTTTTCCGACCAAACTTGCTATTTGTCATCGAGGTTCAAATTACCCGAGTTGTTTTTAGTTAGCAATAAGTAGCACGTCATCTCAACCAATGTGATGATCTAAGTAGCCCACAATTATTTCTTCATCGAGTTACAATGGTTAAGAAATGCATCATCCTTCATCATTTGATTTTGGTTTGGATATTTGATCAAACTTCAGGGTTGTGGGTTTGCTCGAGAGGGATTTCCTGGTTGGGTGATTTGCTCTTTAATGGCTGTTTTATTTTCATTTTTTATGCAGTTCACATTAGAAAAAAAATTCTTGTCTCTGGTTTTTCATGAATTCGGCACTAGCAACGTCTGTAAATATCTTGAAGATGGATTCTACATGCTGAAATGTTTGCAACTGTTAGTCAACCGTATAAATTTTGACGGTGCATTTCTTAATCGATACGCCCCATGAAAACTAGGCCTGTCGAAATTCCTTGATGAGTTTATAATTGCATGATAAATTCGGAGTTGGTAGCTTTTTTTTCCTCTAGTTCAGATCTTTTTTCTACTCAAAGTTGAAGCTTAATCAACTCCTTTGCTTTGTTGGTGGTAATTGTTTGCTCTGTTAGACAATTTGGATAACTTTGCAGCTTCAATTACCAAATAATGGTCTTCTTGCGATGTCATCGTACTAATGGGAAATTGCTTCCCATTTGCTAATCTATCGATGAACAAGAGAAACTAGTTTTGTTGTTGCTTGATCTCCGACTTTTGATGGCCAAAGGCCCAAATCTGACGAGAAAATGACTTGTCCATGAACATGTTCTTACAGTGTTTTGGTGATACTTTCAAAGAGTGATTTCCAGCATCCAATAAGTAATGCAATATGGAGTTCCCACGAAGAAATGTCACAAAGTCTAATTTTGTAAGTGCCTTGATTTTTCAATTTGAATTAAACCAAAATTCATTAGACTTACAAATATGATGCCTAAAACCTCTTTTGCCTTGGGAGCAACACTCAATTTCGACTTGGCTTAAAAGGCTCTATTTGTTAAGTTGTAGAACAATACATTTTCATGGTCTAAGAAAATATTAAATTGAAACTATTATATATATACTATAATATATTTAATATAAGAGAGAGACTGATAGGGGAGAAAAGTTCTATTTTCCTTTTTATAAATGAAACTATTCTACACGAGTTTCTGATCAACAAGAAAATATATTTTAGAGGTACAACTACGTCGCTCCAGTAGAAGTCACCTCATATTGGAGAGGACCTGCATGTTGTTGCAAATGCTCTGAGACCAACTGTGCAACTTTCCTACTGATTCTTTGAACATGAAGTTGGACTCTCCTCCCTGATATCACTAGTCAAATCAGGTACTCAACAAGCGGGGCAGGGTGCCAATCCGAAATCAATACGTTGCAGACAAAATTCTTTTTCAGCTGAAAACTAAAGACCACTGCTGAGAAAGGATTCAGGCCAGCTAGTATTCATTCATATTCAATCCATTAAGAGTTATACAACTTTGTATTAACAGTTGAAACAAGTCAAAATGGGTCATTAACAAGTAGGAGATGAATCAAAACCGGCTAAAATATCTGACCAGGAAAAGTGGAAAACCAAAGTGTTACAGGAAATGGAAAGACTATCAGCTTCAGTGATACCCAAAGCTCTGTTCTTGGTGACTTAACACCTTCCACTATCCACACACATCTGCATATCCCTCACTTCCTTCCAAGTTACTGCAGCAATAAGCATTTGCCTTACTTTTCTACTTAATTAAACCTCATTCACATGTCTTCTACTCCCCTGCATTGTCATTACAGAGTGCTCATAATTGATCAAACCACACTACACAAATTTGCCTTAGAAATGTTCTCTCAACACTTCTTCGAAGTCCCTGCAATTTTTTTCCCAAATAAACTGAACTAATGGCAACTATTGAAACCGTTCAAAGGCCTTAAATTATCTGCAGATCAATTTGCTTCTCTCTTCTGAAGATTGACCTGATTGAAGATGCCAAATTTTAATCAGAAGCCTTTGGAATCTGAGAAATCAGAAATCCTTGCTTGATTTCCTGAACTCAGGACGCATTGCTGCTGTGCCTAACAGAAGAAGCAACTAAACCGACATCACAAATGAAAATGCTAAACTGTTGATTAAATTCCAGGAATGTATTAATAAGCTGCCCGTTTTGCAAAGCTAAAAAGAAAAAAAAAAAACAGGTTTGTGGAGAAATTAATTAGTGAGTGAAAGGCAGGGGGTGGTGGGTACGTAAGAGTGGGGAATCAATAACTCCGAGTAGTAGCACAGAAGTAGGAGTTTGCTTTGGAGTGAATCCAGCGGAGGGAGGGTACATGAAAGGGGCAGGTGTTTGCTTTAAGGGGGTCTGCAGGGCAGCTTTTTCCTTTTATCATGTGTACACCTCGAATTGCATCATAAAAACGACGCACTGCACCTCCATTCAATTCATTACGCCCCACTCCCTCTCTCCCTCTCCCCCCTCCCCCTATTTATAGTATTGCCTTTTGGATCTTCCCTCCTCGACCCTCCATTCTCATCTTTTCTTGACCTCACCCCCGAGAGAGAGAGAGAGAGAGAGAGAGAGAGAGAGAG